>PVJD01005322.1:10952-117871 GCA_004026545.1 Mormoops blainvillei | reverse complement strand
TTAACCTTCACCTTATAATGAAGGGTAGGAGAGGGAAACATAATATTCAAAATTATGTTAATGTTATAATCTAAAATAAATATGAGCAGCCAGGGAGAAGGGAGAGAATGAGAAAAATCATTGTTAATAAAAGATACATTTGGAAAATAAGATTATAAATAAATATTATTTTATCTTTAAAAGTATTTTTAAACTATGCGAAAACATATTTTTAAAGTGTAAAACAATTGAATATGCCTTTAAAATTAAAGGTATTAAAAATAACTAAAGTTTTTAAATGTACTCTCAAAAAAAATTTTTTTATAAGTGGTAAAAATGCAATTATATTGATTTAAAATGAATAAACATATGTGAAGAAGAATGAACTATTAGGGTGGAGAAATTAATCTTATTTGGAAGTGAAGTAATATTTTGTTTGAGCTTAAATAGGTATATAAAAATCCAAAATGAGAAAAGGAAAAGATCGATTTAATCTTAAAATTGAGATAAGTTTTAAAAATGGCAAATGGTACTGTAGGATTAGGGCACTATGTATATGAGCATATTTGGGGACAGGATAATAGAGTTAATTGTGGACATGCCAACACTTGTGCAGAGTTCAGGAAAAGGGAGGTTGCTGAGAAAATCTGTGACCATGTGTATGATAACTGAGAAATTTGTGAGTCTGAAGACCAGTATGTTTTCCTCAGGTCAGAGATGATTTTAGGCTGAAACTTTTGCAGTGGCTATGGTAGTTGAATGGTGAGTAATGTTGCATTTTAGTAATTTAGATTGAGGTATATTTATCTCCCATTATAGAAAACAAATTTTATGTCCTAGGGCAGTGGTTTTCAACCCATATGCCCCAAGAATTTTTAAAACATGCGATACCTTATTATTTATTCAGGGGCACGGACCTTTTTTCCCTTAGATTGTCAAATAAAAAAAAAGTGACAACAGCCAACATAATAGTTGCTGGTGTAGATAAATCAAAATTATACTTATTTTTTGTCATATTGGCAAAAAAAATTTTTTTTGAAGTGCTGCAGAATTTTAGTGATTAGTTTATATGTACCACCAGATGGCAAATGTTGAAAAATCACTGTCCTGGGGAAATGACAGAGAAAATCTGGTATTTCTGCTATAGGGGGTACCCCTTAGGTTATCTTATTTGCAATAGCTGAAAGAATAAAATAAACCAAATAGATTTATTTTTTCCTCTTATGTTCTCACATACTTTTCCTTATAATCTTCAACTAAAAATGGGACATTTTAAACAAGTTCATTTTATGAAATTGTAGTATTTTTAGTTGAGAAAAAATGCCACTGAGTTAGCTTTTTTACCATTCTGCCTCTGATTTAATATTGTTTGGCCAAAACTTGTTTGTAATTAAGACAGAAGACCTGTTATTTAAATGCTCCTTCATTCCAGACACATGATTTGAAGACAGGACTGTGTCAGTGGGTTGGAGATAGATATACACATAGACAATTTATAAAATTCTACTTAGTTATATTTTAGCATAAAAGTTTTCTGCAAAACAATTTCAAAACTTTTAAATAGCTTGTTGATTTACATGAAAGTGGTAAATCTTACTTTTTAAATATTCTAGAATCAGAGTCCTTCTGTTTATTTTGGCATTTTGGCACTAACTGTTATTTTTTATTTTGTTGGATATGTTTGATTTGGAATTTAAGTACCAGCCATTAATTGTGATCATATTTTATTATACACAGCTCTCTGGGATGCTTTCCTTGAAATCAGCTTTGTAAATGCAAATTGTCCTATGTCTCTTAGTTACTCCACAACTAATTTTAACTATTCAGAAACTGTGGGGCAGCAATACAGCTTAATGGAGTTAACACTTTCGTAATATATTGTCTATAGCAAATATATTTTGAATTTTTTACATGTGAATTGAATGGAAACATTAGCTTATATGGAAGACATACATATGTAGATATATATTTTAAATGATTCATTCATTAACATCAGAATTAGAAACTAAAGACAAATCTGCTTTTCCTTTCAATATGGCCTTCTCCTTGAATCAAAAGTCAAATATATGTTGTACATTGAACATTTTGTACCTATGTTTCTAGAACACTTTGACCACCAAAGTATTCTACATGAATAAAATAAGGTAGCTATAAGGGAACTGGATAAATTAGATACAATAAAAGTATTAAGTAATATATACTATGGTAAATTATAATTAAATCAGAATAAAGTTTCTTAAAAATCATACATTTCCAAGTAGTAATAAGTTGTAATTGACATTTATAATTGAGGTAGATTATTATCATGGAGCCTATCAGACTGAAAACTACAATCTTTCTCTATTTAAAGTTTCAAGCATTAGGAAAACATCTTCCTTAATATATAACTTAAACATTTTAGTCTATATAGCAAGCAATTTATTATAGTTAGAATTGCTTCTAACATTAGAAATATCTGAGTTATTTTGATAAAATGACCAAAGTATATCCTGAAATACTTCAGAGATGTAATATTTCAACATGAAATAATATTTGTCATTCATATCCCATATTTCAGGAGACAGAATCACTGTAACAACATAAAGAAAATATGATAAGGAGAATTAAAGGTGATTGGGAAAGTAAACTTCTAACATACGTGATTAGTTATAAATATCCTACATATTTATAGTTTCAAAACAGTACACATTGAAATACGTTACCAGACACAAATTAAAAAATGATAATTTATTTCTTCATTAATTCAAAACACTGCTATGGGTACTGAACATGTGCTGCACATTGTGCAGACATTCAGTATTCCTTGGTGAATGAAATCAAAGAAGTCTTCTGACCTATGACCTCATAGAATTAAGAGACTAGGTAAGAAGATAAACATCAAGCAAATGATCACCCCACTAATAAATAGGAAAATTATAGATATGAATAAAGAAGGATAGCTATATGGTTCCATAGGATATAATGGGGTTAATTTCCTTTAGTCTTTCTGAGGAAGCAAAGATTTAGTTACAAAGCATCATAGTGACTTCTTTAGGCACAGTTAGAGAATGGGTGCTGTAGGAAGACATTTTGAGTCAGAAAGAATAGAAATAGTAAAAGGCTTTCAGGTACATAGCATGTTGGAGGAAGTGAATGTGAGCAGGTATCCCTTTGAGTTGGAATGGAGAGATCTGACTGTGCCCAGACTGAGGACCTTGTTAAAGATCGACTACTTTGTATTAAGTCAACAGAAAGACATTGGAATGTTTTAAGCCAGAGATAAAGTAGAGAATCAGTGAGAAGATCAGATTGGCATTTCAGAAAATTCTCTTCTCAGTATACAAAAAGAAATGTCTGAGGACAAAGGAAAATTATGGAAATTAGTTAGGAATCTGCTAAAGTTGCTCAGGTGACTGATAATGGCAGCGTGACATGAGGCGGAAATAAAGGGAGAGAGGTGGGTAAAATCATGAAATATTTAAGAGGAAAAACAGAATTACTAGTGAATTGAGTGGAATTTATAAGTTGAGGAAGAAGAAAATATTATAGAGGATATTTTAAGATAATGAAGTTATCTAAAGTTGAACATGTGTTTGGTAATAAATGTTGATTCAAACTGATATTTAAGATATTCACTTGAAAAACACAAGTAAACATTTGTATACAGAGGCATGGAGCTCAAAAGAAATAAAACCCTGTGAGTCCCCTACATACTGGTGGTAATATGATGCTATGGGCAGAGAAGAGATTGTCTAGAGAGAAAGTGTAATGAATGAATAGAAGAGAACAAGGTCAGGGAATTGAGAAACCTCTGAATGGAGCGGTCATGTACAAAAACAAGAACTGCTGAAGAAGGTTAAGAAGGAATGCTCTTAAATATTGCACAGACTCCAAGAGAGTATTGATATTAATGCAAGATACTCATGAAACAGACCTTTTCAAAGAGAGGGAGGGTTCTGAGAATTGTTGATGAAGATAAAGGGAAGAAAAATAGTGATGGAAGGAGACAACTTGAGGTGGTAAACATGCAATACAATATACAGAAGACGCTTAATAAGAAACATACATATATATCTCACAAAAACACATACAACAGAGTGGCAATAGCCATAGGGAAAAAAATGTGGGGGTTAAGTGGAGGTAACCAAAGGGGTAAGAATGGGGACAAAAAGAGACTTTGCTTGGGGCGATGGGCACACAATACAGTGTGCAGATGATGTTTTATTGAGTTATACACTTAAAATCTGTATGGTTTTGTGAACCAATGTGACCCCAATAAATTCGATTTAAAAATACAATATACAAATGATATATTATAGAGCAGTATACCTGAGACCTGTGTGGTTTTCCTAACTAATGTCACCCCTATAAATTTAATTAAATATATATTTACATAAATGATATAGAATATAAATGTATAAGTAATATAAATGATGTATAAATAATATAAATATATATAAATTCTCCAAATTAGAGAAAACTTTCAATCTCATTAATAATTAATAAATATATAAAGCTATAACTTCAAACCAGCAACAGCTCAATTATAATATATAGAGCTTATTCATAAAATAAATAACATAATTTTCCATGTGTATTTCTGTTTTAATATTTCTGGATACTTAGTAATCCATAAAAATGTTATCCTAAAGATATAATGAAATACCCATAAAGGACTTACAATCAGGGATATTTGCAGTGTAGTAATTTAAAAATTGAGATGTGGTAAAAGTGTATACTTCGTTCTGGACAAAGATGAGCAGATGCATTTTTTCCTGTTTATCTTGCCAACTACAGCGAAAAACCCTGTGTTTGTTTTAAAACAAACATTAGAAAACTAAAATGTGTTCCCAGGGTCTTCCTTCTGTCTCACATACCCAAGACCTTGCACTGGAAAACTATCTACCTTGAAATGCCAACAGGAGCAAACCAGGAAAGTGATCATCCTAAAGTACATCTTAAATGTACTTTAAGGATCCCTTCATTTTCCGAAGTTAAGGTTTTGTTACCTATGGTACAGTTTCTCCCAGATCATCTCCTCTGCCAACTCCATTAGAAATTTTTCCTCCGTATCCCCAGTGCATTCTGTAGGGTGCATCGACCATGGTATTTCTTCTTTATGTGTCTGTGTCTGTTTCTATTAAAACATTCCAAATTCCTTTAGGCCAGATAAAGTATTTATTTTATCCTTATTACTGTGCCTAGCACATAACTATCAAAGATTAAGTAACATATGCATTCCTTCCTTTTTCAACTATTGTGCAATAGTGAGGTTTCAGAATTGGGTTAATGAAAAGGTCACAACTTCAAATGTTGGTAGCACCCAAGTAATATAAATGAGTGAAATGGGATGAACCAATAATTTTTGGATGTGTACCTAATTGGAAAGTGTGTCTACCATCTACAAAATCATGTGTTCCTTAATGTTTGCTAAATTTTTGTCAGGTAGGAATATGAACTGAGCATTTCAGAGCTTCAGATTATCGCTTCTAGAGATATTCATATTTTTTTCCTAACATCAGTTCCAACTTTACATATTGGCTAAGAACCTAGGTCAAATCCATTACAGCTCTTTTCTAGATTCTGGTCTGAGAGACAGCAGTTTGTGACTTCTGCTATGGAGTTGCTTGGTCTCAAGAAAACAGGAAATAAAAAGTATGTTAAAAGGTCCTCATTTTGTACATTTAATAAGCTAACCTAATTAGTGATAAGTGACAATTCAGGGACTAGTTAATGCTTAAAGAAATTTTTATAATCAATATATCATGGTAAAATATTTGAGCTTTTAAAAATAAAAATTTAGCAATTGAGTTAAAACTCACAGGGAGTTTCATCCCACAGGTATAATATTCCATAACACTCAGCTTGCTCTTGAGGTATTGATGATTACTTGTCTTTCTTGCCAAATTTTCGAAATTTGTGTAATGGAAGTTATTCTCTATAGAAAAGCATATTTAATGCTATAATGAGTGTGGGTGTAAGAAGAAGCAATTTATAATCCCAATAACTGAAATACATCTATTCCAAAAAGGAAAATGCAAATATAACTAAATTCATATTTTACCGGGTTTAAGTATTTTCTTTCTACTTACTCTTTATCATTAAATATAATTTAAATAGCATTTTTTCATATTTATTTCTCTTTATATCATAAATTATAATAATAATTTAATAATTTTGAATTCAAGTTAAACTTTCCTCTACCTTCCCAGCTTAATATAACCCAAATGTTGATGGGGAAAAAAATGTTTTTTGACTACTTGGACTATACTAATTTCATTATTTTTAGGACTTAAAAAAAAGTTAAACCACTATTTTGTCAAGTTTAGCAGATAACACAGGTAAGTACTTGAAAACCAACTTTTTGAACTTCATTTGAAAGACAGAGTTTTTTAAGCAATGTTTGGATTACTAATAGGAAAAACAAGCATCCAAGTCAAAAGTGCAAAAGCATTTTATAGAGCAAGACACTGACCTTTGAAAATCAAAAGAACAAAATTAATGATTGTACATTGAAAATTAATTTTCTTACATTAAGAATAATGTAACTTTTAGAGTATTGCAGCGGGGAAAATAAGAAGTAAATGAGAATATGATATGAAAGCTTATGAAATATGTTGGTTACTTTTTCCCACTGTTCCCAAATATACCAATAATCATTGACTGCTTTTTTATGCACCAGGTATAACACTAAATACTTTTTTATTATTTTCTCAACTAATACTTGCTATGAAATTATCATACAGTGAAAACTCTTCAATCATTATCCTATTTTTTCTACTAATTTGTGTATCAATTCTGATATTTTGCAAGGGAATCCTTTATTTTAGGTTATCAGATTTGATGCAGGCAGTGTTCTTATTCTCTTCTGTTTTCATATTCTTATTCTGATGAAATTTTAAATTTTCTCCTTTTTTATTAATTAGATTCTGAAAAGGTTGGTCTATATGATTGTCTTTTAAAGGAAAAAGGTTCTGAAAATATTTGTCTTTTTTACTATTGAAGGGTTCTATTTATAAATTTAAAATTTATTTTTATTAATTCTTTGTGATTTTAAAAAAATTCCTCAAATAAAGAAATTTGGTTTTTCTTTGTTCTAAAGTTGGTGACATCATTTAAGGTAACAAAATTTCATGTGAATACCCTTTCATTTGGTTCCATATGTTTTAGTATGGGGTATTCTACCTTTTGTTACTTTCTAGATATTTGTAATTTTCTTATTGATTTCTTCTTTGTTCTAAGTTTACCTAGCAGTATGTTTCTTTTATAAATGTAATTAATATTTCAATGACAAATTGATTAATTTATTAGATATTACTAAAGAAAGTCTCATGAAAATGTCTAATTCCTTTATATTTATAGAGATGTTATTTGTAGCCAACTACATGATGAATATTTATAAAAGGTCCCTGAACACATAAAAATATGTATTACCCACTTGAGGAATATATAATTAAACAAATATAATGCATATTTTCTTTATGTAAATATTAATATAAATATAATAAATAATAAAATATTTTCTTATATTTATTTACTTATTTTTGCCAGATTATTTACTTCTTAAGGAGCTCATTTAAATTTTCCATGACAACTGTATTTTATCAATTCATCTTTGCATTTCTAAAATCAATTCATCTTTGCATTTCTAAAAGTGGTTCCTTTCAGATCATTATTTGGTAAATCCTGGTTTATTATTAATATACATTCTTCATGTTTTTTGCTATCAGTACGTATTGTTCCTCTTCATCCATGTAGGGCCTTTAGCTTAAATCCAGTCTTATCATTAAATAAACATCAGTGCCCCTGTTTGGCCCATTAATTTCAACATTTCTTTCCCTTCCTTAAATGTGTTCCTTTTAAAAGTATGTAGAAGATAGGTTTTGTTTTTAAGTCAAACACATGATTTCTTGTCATTTTTTTGAAAAAAAAATTAGGGCATGCACATTTATTTTCACTAAGATATCTATGCCCCAATTACTTCCACTCTAATAATATGAACATTTTAAATCATTCCTCTCTATGTATATCCCAGACTATACATATTATGTTAATTTCAGACTATCACGAATATTTCTCTTTATTTAAGATTCTTATGCCCCACTTATGTTACTCAATACCGGACAGCTTGTCATTATAGCCAAATCTACTCCTCACCATGTTTCCTATGCTCTTCCCCTCCCCAAATTAATTTTATAGCCTTTTTTCAATTCTTTATTGTTTGTTTATATCCCTTTCAAGAGTATTTTCATGTTTTCCCCCATATGTTTTCTTTCTTTTTAATTTTTTTCTTTATTTTTCAACATAAGGTTGAGAGATTATCTTTTACTTTATATTATGTTTTATAATTTTAATATGACTTCACATCCATTCTCTCAATTTTCACTCTGAAAAACATGGTGCAAGTATTACATTATCCGTTTTATAAGTATGGAAACTAAGGCAGAGACAGAGAAGTTCGGTGACCCAGAAGTAACAATATGACCTTTTTCGACACTAGCCATTGCTCACCCTATCTGGAAGTTGACTGTATGCTAACATGGTGCCAATGGTAAAGGGATATGTGACTAACGAATGTGATAAGACTGTTAAAAGTTCATCAGACAAGCTGTGAGAACCATAACTCATTGATAATTTGGGGGGTTTTTTTGGCAGTAGATATGTTACCAATTTTCAGAGAGGTAGCCATGTAGCTATAGTAAGGGAAGGCAAATAAGATGCCAACCACAGCTAATAAATTGTAAACATTTTGAATGAATGTAAATTAGAAAAATTATTGTGCAGTAATTATAATCACATTTTGCTTTGCAGTGACCAAGAGATTAAAAGCACATGGTGCTGCCGATGGTGACATGGTGCACCTTTAATCATGAAAAAGAGGACTGTGAATGGATGATGTAATGGCTGTTGCTGGATACAACAAGAGTAACTGCACCTTTTGGATCCCATATCTTTTCTGATGTCACTAGTGATTATTACTTTCCCTACAAACCCTACACACAAGAAAATAAAATCATATTTCTCAATTTTACCACTTTCTAATATTTTTATTATTATAAATTCTATCCTTTCTCTTCCTTGGAGCATCTTGTACCTCTTCTAACTTGTTTAGCTAAATAAAAATGTACTTATTTATTTTCATATTTTCTTATTTAATAAATCAAATGTTCACTGCTCTTACCTCTCAGTGCTTCTTTGGCAATGTTTAGTCCTGTCCTGCAAAATGTTTCTCCTGTTAATGATCCTTAACAGAACTATTTTCCTTTTAATTCTCAAACTACATAGAGTGTATGTATCTTTCAACACAATATTTTTGGTATATACTTATTTAAGAAAAAATGTGTTTATCGGTTGTCTCTCTCCCATTTACTCCTACTGTTCTGGGTTGCATAGTGCCCCCTCCTCCACCCCAATCCATAAGTTGAAGCCCTAACTGGTAGTAGTTTAGAATGTGACTCTATTAGAACAAAGGTAAATTTAAAAAGATAATTAAGCTAAAATGAGGCCTTTAGGGTGGGCCCTCTTCCAATCTGACCAGTCTTCTTATAACAAGAGAATATTAAAATATACAGAGACCCAAGGCATGAATGCACAGAGGGAAGACCATGCCAAGGATGGGCAACAGAAGGGCCATCTGTAAGCCAAGGAGAGAGGCCTCAGAGGAAACCAAACTGTTGGCACCTTGATTTGGACTTCTTGCCCGTAAAATGGCATGGAAATAAATCTTTGCTCTTTAAGTTACCCGCTTTGTGGTGTCTTTTACGACAGTCTGAGCAAACTAATGTGCCTAGTGAAATAAATAGTATATTTAGGTCCTCTTAAAAACTTTACCTTTGCCTTAATGGTTCAAACATAAAATAAGACACCTAATTATTAATAGTAGTTATAATGTAATTTTAAAGAATAAATAACTATCTTTATTAAAGAATAAACAACTACCTTTATGAAAATATTAAGGCTATCATTTATATATTAACAAACATCTCCCTTTGGCTTTAGGTTACAGCCTAAATGACATTTTGGTAGATGGAAGACCATATATATGACAGTGGTCCTATAGATTATAATGGAGCTAAAAATTCCTATCACCTAGAGATGTCACGGCTGTTGCAACATTGTAGCACAACATGTTACTCATGCGTTTGCAGCGATGCTGGTATAAACAAAGCTACTGTGCTGTCAGTTGTATAAAAATACTGTATTTTTATCTCTTCTATGTTTAGATATACAAATACCATTGTGTTTCAATTGCCTGTGGTATTCAGTACAGTAATATAATACACAGGTGTGTAGCCCAGATCAACAGGGTGTACCATACAGCATAGGTGGGTAGTAGGTTACACCATCTAGGTTTCTGTAAGTGCCTAGATGTAAGTGCTCTGTGATGTTTGTATAATGACAAAATCACCCAAGAATGCACTTCTCAGAACATACATACCTCTGTCCTTACGTTACACATGACTGTACAGGTAATAGGTCCTTTACTGCCGCTCTGACAAGTATTAACCAACAATCTACTTTATATGATCATTCACAAAGCAAGAGGTACAGTCCCTCTTATCTGTGGTTTTACTTTCTTCAGTTTCAGTTACCTGCAGCCAACCACAATCTGAAAATATTAAATGGAAAGTACCAGAAAAAATTCCTGTGTTTTAAATTTCAAGATGTTCTGAGTAGCGAAATGGAATCACATGCCGTCCTACTCCATCCTGCCAGCACAGGAATCTTCCCTTGTGTATCCACACTGTATATGCTACCCACCCGTTGGTCACTCAGTAGCCCTCTCAATTATCAGCTCTACTGTCACAGTAAGGCAGTGATTGTGTTCAAGTGCCTCTTATTTTACTTAATAATAACCCAAACGCATAAAAGCGGTGATGCTGGCAATTCAGATGTGCCAAAGAGAAGCCATGAAGTGCTCCTTTTACTGAAAAGGTAAAAGTTCTCAACTTCAGAAAAAAAAAATGCTGAAGTTTCTAAGCTCTATGGTAAGAATAAATTTTTTATCCATGAAATTGTAAAGAAGGAAAAAGAAATATGGGCCAGTTTTTCTGTCACACCTTAAACTGCCAAAGTTTTGGCGAGAGTGCGTAGGAAGATGGACTAGGCATTAAATTTGTGAGTGGAAGACATGAACAGAAAACTTCCTCTTTTCGAATTTGTATACACCATATTTTATAAACTTTCTGAGGGAAGTCTACTAGCTTACACAAACATTGAAAAATATTGCTATATTTTAGACAATAAATTTTAAGTGATTTTGTTAGTAGAAAGAGTTTAGGATTTTTTTTCAGTTTATATTATTAATCTAGTATTTTAGATTATAAGATGTGAGTTAATAAAGACAGGAAAAGTCCTTAAATGTTAAACATTTTTAAAGTTTCTGGGTTATATCTTTTGGTGTAGTGACAATAACATTTCTTGTCTAGTCATATGCTACATTCATTTTCTTTTTATGTTGATTACATAATCTCTCTTTGATAGTCATTTAAACATACAATTTAAAATTGATTTTGAATAAATGAGTTGGCTCAAGAGAGGGATCTCTGTTTAATTACTGTCTTTTCAGGGCTTCCCTAAGTTTACCTGTGGCATTATTTTAGCCCGACACTAGAAAATTGTCATGCATTTTATAAACTTTGGACATGGTCGTTAGCAAACAAAGAAATGTGGTAAGAGATGTCTATCCTTGCAGTATATGTGTCATATAGTCTTTATTTCTACTGAAATCTTTTGGGATAAACAGAAGAAAAAAATTCTAAGGGCAATAAAAACAAATTGCTAGTATAGTTTATTCAATACTGACAGCACACAGTTAATAGTTAATGCCTGGGCTTTGATAAGTAGGAGGCATTGTTGATTGTAACAATTTTTACCATGTCTATCACTCTGTCCAACAGGAAGGCACTTTCAAAGCAGACCATATTTGTGCAATTACTTAACCAAATATACCAATTAGAACACATTCTGTGAAGGATCCAATTTAGTAGAATGTGAGATAATACAAAATACAGTACTCAGGGTATTTTGTATTTCTTCAGATTATATAAAGGAGTCATTCTTTTTGGTACCAATTAGATACTTTTCTATGACATCTATTAAACAGTAAATCTCCTTAGAGACAAAATTTTTATCGATTCATTTTTCATACCTTTGTAAACAAGGATAATGACAGTACACTCAAAATAATTCCACTGGTAGGCAGAATTCTAAGATCACTCTCAAGATCTCCACATCCAAGCGTACATGTCTTTGTATAATCTCTTCCCATTGAGAGCCAAAAGAAGCTAAAAATATGATGGGATATCACATTATTAGGAAGAAAGTTTTGTGATATAACTAAGGTCCCTAATCCTTTATCTCTGAGTTAAAGAGGTATTATCCTGGATAGACTTGACAATATTTAGTGAGCAATCAAAAGAGAATATTCTGCAGGCCTTGAGGAAATAAGCTAACATGTTGTGAGAAACCCAGTGAGGCGGCACGTGGTAAGAACCTGAGGGCAGCCTCCGAGGGCTGAGAGTAGTTCCTAGCTGACAGCCCTCAGGATATTGGGGACCTTAGTCTTACAACTATAAAAGAGTGCATTTTTCCAAATAGTAGTGAGCTTTGAAGGGTATCCAGGTTTCAGATGAGATTGTATCTCCCGATGATACCTTGAATGCAATTTGTGAAGCCCCAGAGAGAGAACCCAGCTAACCTCTGCCTAGATACCTGGATCATGGAAACTGATATAATAAATTTGGGTTGTGTTTAGGCTGCTAATATTGTGGCAATTTGTTACACAGAAATAGAAAAGCAAGCTTCCATGTGTGAGCCACCATATGGAGAGGACTGTGAACGAGGAGTAGAGACGACCTTCAGCCAATAGCCGGCTGAGAACTGATGCCCTTAGTTCAGCAGCCTGTGAGGAACTAAATGTTTCCAATAACTTGAGGGAGCTTAGAAGTGGATCCTTCCTGAATCGGACTTCAAATGAGCTCACAGTCTCGGTCAAACATCATGATACCAGTGACACCCTAAGACAGAGGACTAAATTGAGCTCTGCCTGGACTCCTTGCCCACAGATGCTGTGAGATAATAAATATATGCTTTGTAAATAACTAAATGTGTGATAATATTGTGTACCAATATACAACTACAGTGTCTATCTTCAAGTATTATATGAGGTTGTTTACTAAATATTTTAGCTGATCTATCTGCACTGATCATGAGAAAAAGATGGCTAATCTGATACCTTACATTATTCTAGAGAAAAGTCATTTTCTTATAAAAGCTAGTCTCAACGCTGCCATATTTTCTATAAACGGTATCATTTTATTTCTAATATCAGCTTTCTGTATTCACTTGTATAACTCATACTATAGAGTGACAAGGATGATCAGAGAGATTTATGTATAAAATTCAATAAACAAATTGAGAAGCATATCTCTAGATATCTTTAAGCACAGTGTATTCATACCAAAAAATTTGTTGTAGTTTTAATGACATGACCTGTTGTATTATCTAAATTTTTAAATGTCACTTTTAAATAAATGGGGTGACTCTGGTCTTCTCTTTACTCCACAATGATCTTTATATTATTTTCTCTCCATTACATTGTTATTTGAATATAATATTTGGGGCAATGTCCCAAAGGGTCGATGTTTCTCAATTAATCTGAGGCCACAATAAAACAAGCAACAAAATAGTATCTGGGATTTTGGTTTCTCCCCTTTATCATCAAGGCTCACTGCCTCCAATCATCAGTTTTACTGAGCATTTACAATATGCTAGGTACAGTAGAACATACCAGAAAACACTATCCCTGCTCTTGAGAAGCTTACTTTTTAAAATAAAAAAATATACCTCTTTTTTAAAAAATTATTGAACAAAGAAAACTATAGGTTAATATTGTTGATGAACATAGATGCTAAAATCCTCAACAAAATATTGGCAAACCATATTCAGCAATACACTTAAAAGATCATATACCATGATCAAGTGGGATTCATCCCAGGGATTAAAGGATGGTACAAGATATACAAATCAATAAATGTAATACATCACAAACAATATGAAAGACAAAACACACATGATCATATCAAAAGATGCTGAAAAAGCATTTCATAAAGTACAGTATCCATTTATGATAAAAACACTCAGCAAAGTAGTAGTAGAGGAAGAATAACTCAACATAATAAAGGCCATATATTAGAAACCTATAGCCAACATCATATTCAACAAGCAAAAACTAAAAGTTTTCCCCCTAAGATCAGGCACAAGACAAGGGTGCCTGCTTTCACCAGTTCTATTCAACATAGTATTAGAAGTTCCAGCCACAGTGATCAGACAAGAAAAAGAAACAAAAGGCATCCAAAATGGAATGGAAGAATTAAAACTGTCACTGTTTGCAGATGACATGATAGTATACATAGAAAACCCTACAGACTCCACCAAAAAACTACTTGATCTAATAAGTGAATTTGGCAAAATGGTGGAAGACAATCAACATTCAGAAATCTAAAGCACTTTTTATGCCAACAATGAAATATCAGAAACAGAAATTGGGAAAAAAAATCCATTTACTATAGGAACAAGAAAAATAAAATATTTAGGAATAAACCTAACTAAGGAGGTAAAAGACTTGTACTCAGAAAACTACAGAACACTGAAGAAAGAAATTAAGGAAGACACAGATAAATGGAACCATATTCTGTGTTCATGCATTAGAAGAATTCACATCATTAAAATGTCCACACTACCCCCAAATACACCTCTTTTAAAATGATATTTTTGTTTTGTGTTTTTGCAAGGTACCGAGGGAATAGTCTATAGGGTGAGCTTTGTGTATAACTTAGCCCCATTATTTAAAGAAGAGAGAAAAAGGAGGGATATTAAAGGAAGCTAATGACAGGAGCTTTCAGGATAAGTAGAGTTTTACAAGGAGGTAAAACAATCTCATCAACTAGGCAGGGATTTGCTGTAATAAAGAGAATGAGGGAGATAGTTTGTGGGATGCAAGCAAAGACAGTAGGGTACCCTTAGACATTGAGTGGAGCCAGAAAAATCATGCGACCTTTTTTCCCAAGTTCTATCTGCCTCCTTCTAAAATTTACACAGTAGATCATTTGTCATCCATGCTGTCCCGCAAATAATTTTTTATTTATGATTTGTGACAGGTTTATGTCACTTCTATTTGATTTTCTATATTTCTGATGTGGTTTTTATGTTTAACATGAGGGGAGTAGAGCCAGTTAATATTTAGGGAGTTATGTTCTCATCTTGAGGTGGGTAACATAGGGATGTAGAATTTTTATACAAGTTATAAATGTCTGGTATAGTATTTTTGGCACATTGTGGCTTCACAAGGCCCCTTGGTAAAATTGCTTCCGTGTTGAAGCAAAGAAAACTGCCTGCATATTTGTATGTACTGGTGTGGCATAAAAGGAATAATTGGTTCCCACCACCGATGAAGTTGTTGTGGTACTTTCAGTTTTGGAGCACTGAGAGGGCTGTAATAGAAATGGATGGCCCATGGATAGCAGAAGCTGAACCATGCATGTATCTGTGGAATACTCAATGTACGCATTATTTGACAACAGCTGAAGAGTGCCCCTTTAGTTGTGACTCTTCACATTATTTTAAAACACATTATCACATGATATCATTCTAAGTATTTCAATTTATTTTATAGCTAGATCTTTAAAATGATTGGCTAAAATGATCTCTTCTCTTCATATTAACTTCACTTTTCGCCACACAACAGTTGTCCATCATAGATTGTTTTAAGATACATGTATTTATTTGTATGTCTTAAATTTTCTACAGCATATAAGCTCATGAAAAATAGGACATAGGTCTTGTGTATTTCTTTCAAACCTCATAGTGACAACTCCTGTAAAGGTACCACATCTAAAATATTTTCCTTGCATGATCATATGATTAATCTATCAATAATTCATTCTATTCAAGAATCTTAAAGCACATCATTTATTTTCAAAAAGAAATTAAAAACCATGTAAGGCATGGTAAAATGGAAGAATGGATATGTTTAAAATGATAGATTAATGTAGGTAATATAAAAAGAAAGCAATGTGTGAAAAATAAGGATGGGAAGAATAAATAAATTGAGGGAGGGAAGGAAGGAAGAAAGGAATGATAGAAGGAAAAATAGAAGCATAAGGAAAGAAATATGTCTTAACAGTTTTATCCTCTACAGTGATATGATTGGTTTATTATAGCTAATCCTAAAGTAGACCATCTGTGAATAATTATTTTTTTTGCTGGATAATTACAATGACATTATACATAGAGAAACTTTATAATGATATGTTTAACAGTTTTAAAGATTGTAATTTAGCCTTTGTCATTGGATAATTATTAATACATCTTTTCTAAGCTGTAATAGTTATATGAGCAAAGGAGGAATGAGGAGAGTAGGATTTTTAATACTTGGGATAATCTTTGAGTAGTCCCTTGACTAAGTAGTATTTAATTATATCCATTAAGCATACCCAGTGCTTGCTAATGAGAGCAGATTATTTTATCCAACTGAAATATTTTTAAAAATGGACATCAGAGTCTGAGATTTACCTCATGGTATCTAATTTTACTGCTTAGTGAAATAACAATTTTCAAGGTGATTTCTTTCTGTATTTAAATGAGGCAAACTACTCAACCACAATTAATAGTTCATTAGAATTAAATGGGTCACATTAGCCAAAAATTAGGATACTATTTTGTTATATCATTTCAAGACAAGGAAAGATGAAGGTGCCATAAGTAATTGACATATGGATTTATATATCAAAATAAGCACATAAAATATATTTTGAAATACTGACAGTGCAACTCAGGTATGCTAGATTTCCTAAATATATAAATTGTTATATATAAGAAACTGGGCTGAGAAATTTAAAATCATTTTGCATCTTCATGAGTTCAGAAAGGTACCATGTCTTTGCAAAGAAGTGGTTTTATTTCAGACCACATTCTATCAGTGTTTCCACTGACAGTTCAGCATTACCTGAACTTTATCTCGATTAAGGCTTAACATAACTCTTTCATCAGGGTTACTACTCTGACACATAGGTGACTGATTCTAATGGAGCTGATGAAAAGAAGACAAAGGAAAGGCTGTCTTGGTCACACCAACAGCTTCGCCACCCAGCAGGTACCATTATTCCCTCTAAAGCTTTCAAATTTGACATTGAACAGGAGGTTTCATCAGATACATCCCTGAAGTAATTGCCATTACTGAGCATGCCAAGTGCATTAGGAGAATTTTCTCCCAGATTATTTCTCTCCAACTGGGGGGTTTGGAGATTAAATGGATTTTAGAAACACTTATGGAAATTCACGAATTAATATTTTGACTAGCTCTGTAGGCACTGCCTTATGTATATTAACTTTATAAAGTGAATATTATGTAACCTGATTTTCTTTCCTGTTAAATAATTTTTATAATACTTGTCCTCAGGTATATTAGTGATGAGATTTAATAACAGTGATTTATTCAGTTATTATTCAATGGAGAGTTTCAGTCTACTATGTGAAAGCCCTGCATTGTAGATAAAAATTTAATCAAGACAAACTACTATGAAAGACTTTATGAAGTAGGAGAGATAAGTAAACAAACATATAAAATAGAATGTGATACATCTTAAATAAAGGTTGAGCCTAGCTTTCCAGGCAAATTCAAGAAAGGTAATCACTAAACCAAGTCTGCAATATCACCAAGGACGCCACTGAGTAGAGAAGACTTCTGAGCAAAAGGCTGTTCTGAGGTATTAAGACTCGAGGACTGCATCACATAGTGAGGGCTACAAATAACTCGGTAGTGTTAAAGTGAATAAACATGGAATATTGCAGGGAATGACAGCAGAAAGTTTCTGTATCATGCAGATCCTTGTATTAAATGTCTAGGCAATTCTTGGAAAGAAGGTTTTTCCTTCTTTCCAAAGTAGCCCAGAGAAAATGGTGAAAATAAAAAGAAGTATTAATCAATAGTTATAATGAACAGGATTTAGTGCTTAATTAGATTTTGTTGCAGAAGAGGAGTAACAGTGTTATGATAATGATAATAATAACAGCAACAATAATAGACTGCTCTAGAGACCAACCTTCCCTTCAAGTTTCATTGTATCGCAGAACAATTAAGCCCTTTAAGAGTCCATATCATTCAATTCCTACCCACCATTACTGAGGCTGCTTCAGTTGTATAAATTGTGTCTCGTTTAACTTTATGTCCAGTTTTTGTAATACTAGGTCTCTGCCCCAAATATGTGACTATAAGTCATATATTCTCTAACATCTCTTTGTTCCCATGTTTTCTAGATCTTCTCTTTTCAGTTCCAGCCTCCTACTGCTGCCTTCACTCCCCAGATTTTCCCCTCTGCTCTCCCAAAACTTCCTTCCATAATTAACAGACTAATGAAATAAAAATTAAAAAAATTAGAAGAAAAAACTTTATAAGGGATGCATACCCCAGCATCTATAGCTCAGTCAGAAGTTTTTGCCTGAAATATGTCTTTATATTTCTACTGAACATTTGAGGAATGTGCCAATATACATCCAAAAAATTATCTAAAAAGCATTTAATAATTCATAATAAATCTAAATAATTTAAAATTCTTCATCAATCAAAAAATTTTATAATATTCATAAAATATAGATCTTATAGCCAAGATTTTCAGCTGGTATTTCCAGGCTCACTATTGTTTTATCCTTTGTAAAGATACACCGACTGATGTTGTTAAGGAAAGGTCAACTTTGTAGATGATTTCCTTTTGAAGAAATAGTTGACTAAACTTGTAATACAATTTAAATATGCTTTATACAGTGAAAGAGAAGAGTGATAGCATTTAAAAACTCCTGGTGGTTATGATTCAGGGTGATTTAAAGGTAAATTCCTTCTATATCTAGTTTGTTTTGGTGTTTTTATCATAAAAGGGTATTAAACTTTGTCAAGTCCTTTCTTCATTTGTTGAGATGTTTATGTGATTTTTATCCATCATTCTGTTAATGTAGTGCAGCATGTTAGTTGAGTTATGTCTGTTGAGGCCTCCTTGCATTTAGGGACAAATTTCACTTGATCCTGGTGTATGGTTCTTTAATATGCTATTGAATTCAGTTTTGTGGTGGATAATTGCATCTGTGTTTATTAGGTATGTGGGCCTGTAATTTTTCTTTTCTTGTAGACTTTGTCTGGCCTCAGTATCAGGGTAATGTTGACCTCATAAATTAGTTTGGATTTTTTTTTTTGAAAAATTTTGAGGAGGACTGGCAATAATTCTTCTTTAAATGTTTGATAGAATTCAGCAATGAAGCTCTCTGGTCCTGTGATTTTTCTTTTCTTTTCTTTTCTGTTTTTGTTTTTTGTTTTTTTTAAGTTCTTATTTATTGATTCAATTTCTTTATTCATTATTTGTACAAAATTTTTCATTTCTTTATTTCTTCAAGATTCAGTCTTGGTAGGTGATGTATTTCCAAGAATCATTTAGTTCTTCTAGGCTATTCAATTTATTGGTATATAATTGCTCTTCATAATTTCTTATGATCTTTTAAATTTTGTATCTGGAATACATAATGCTAAGTGAAATAGTCACAAAAGGACAAATACTTGATGACTTCATGTACATGAAATATCTAAATTAATCAAACCTACAGAAGCAAATAGTAGATCAGTGGTTGTCAGGTACTGAGGAATGGGGAATGGGGAAATTACTGTGCAATGGGTTTAAAGTTTCAGTTATAAACATGAAAAATTTCTAGAGATCTGCCTTGCAACATTGTGCCTATAGTTAGCAGTACTGCGTTGTTCACTAAATTTTTAAGAGTAGACCTCATGTGTGTTCTTACCAAAATAAAAAAAATCGCTTTATAGATGAGTATTGTTGAAATAGTATAATGAGTCATTACTTTTGAAATAGAAGTGAATCCACAGTATAAATTCAGAAAGGTAGAATGACAATGCTATATTATTTATATAACATTTTTTTTGTGCTAGCATAAAATTATAAATATAAGTAGAAACTATAATAAAATATATATTTCCATCATTTTATCTGGACTGAAAATTTGAGATTTTTTAAAAATCACAGTGGTTTGGTATTATAGATGTCTGTATTTTGTCAAAATGGAACTGTATTTTTTCCTTATGTTTTTATCTCCAAAAGAGAAAGGGTTAAAAATATCTTTGCTTCACTATCTTGAAATCTGAAACAATTAGAAATGAGAGTTGGGGACAGAGAAAAAAAAAGAATATAAATGTCTCCACTTTATTATCTTGAAATGAACAATTGGAAATCTCAGTAAGGAGCAGAGTCTAAAGATTTAACATGAGGGTGATTGATTGTACCTAGAAAATGAGTGATAGTGAGACATCTAAAATACCTCTCACTACTTTCAGTGTTTCTGCCACAATTGCATTCTTTATGTCGCACAAAAATTTTTCTCAATTCATTCCCTAAAGATTAATTAAAAACCCAATAGAGTTTCTTTGCAAAACAAGTAGGAAAATTAACTGTGGATTAGTGAACATAAAACTTGGAGAGCTGGATTCAAGTCTCAAGTTTTTTATTATCTGGTCATATAACCTTTGGTTTATCACTTTTATTCTCCTCAGTTCCAAATTCTGGGTATAAGGAATGCATTAAACAGCAGCTTTTAAGTGGCCTCTCTAATTTTTTTACTGTTCTAGATACTTTACATCTTTAAAAATTAATTCCTTTTAAGCATTATGTTGTAACTGCTCTTTTCCTTTGATTGCTACCTAAGACTCTGAGAGAGAAATTGCACAAAGCCACAAAGCTGCAAAATTACACGACAAGACCAATAACCTTCAAAGTCAGGAACTCTTTGTATTTTGTTTGACTACCTGATGCTGTTGACCACCACCATGTTGGATTCTGTGACCCTAATTCTTGGCCATTCTTTTCAGTATGCTTTGTAGATATGTCCGATGTTTACCTTTAAATGTCAATATTTCTAGGATCTTTATTCAGTTTCTTCTGTGTGTATGTGTGTGTTAAATGACATTTAGATAAATTATTTATTCTCCTTTACTTCAACAATCTCTTATATGCCTGCGTGTCCCCAAATAAAAATTCTATTTCAGAATTCTCTGATATGCCCATGATTTATATATTTAAATCCCATCTCTCTGTGAATATTTCTAGAAATTCAGATTCAAATGCTTCTATATTTATTATATTTCTCCTCGAGACTATCTGTCCCTGTTCCTCATTCCCCATTTTCTAATTGCCAGCATTTCTGGCCCCTCAGGTTTCAGTCTCAGTAGTACAGTTACAGACTAGCTGGTTTCATGGCATCTACACTACATCGACACTGAATAATTTTTAAACTAATCTTCATCATGGTGTAACCTATTTAAAATATGTTAATGCCCTGGGCATTAATTTTAGTATACATTTCATACTACTTAAATTATCATATTAACATTGTATTTTCTGATAACTACTTCACTTTCTGATTGTCTCCTATTTTATTGCCAGCATGCTTGTTAACATGAGTCGCAAGACTTTTTTTTTTACTTCCTAAATGTATTTTGATCTTTCATTTTTCTTTGCCACAATATAAAGTTTTTTTTTCTTTGTGATATTACTATTACCTATTTTTTAAAATTCAGCTCAGATATCATCCACTTCAGAAACATTTCCCTTGAATATCCTGTCTACTTTTGTTGACCTTTTTAAAAATTTTGTGTGTGTGTATGTTTTCATAGGACAGTTTATAGGCCTTTTTCCCATTGGATGAATCTCACTGTATTTTAAGATTATGTATTTTTATCCTCTTTTATGTGTTTGTTGTAACTTTAAATTTTTATTGACAGTATTTTTTGTATTCATTGAATCTTTCTTAGCATGTAGCAAATATTCAAAAAGAAATGATCAAAGAAAGAATTAGAAAATGAGGGAAAGATCAAATTTGCATAATGGGTTCTTTATTACAAAATCCTAAATTGTTTCTCCTTTGCAATGTTGCTTTACTTGTCTCAAAGAGTTGTTATGACACTGATAAAGTACATGTGGAAGCAATTTACAGATATAAAGCCATAAATATTTACCAAAAAATTAATGCAAACACCTATTGACAGGTAATGTATAGTGATAAAAAACTTGATATAGTTGAAACTAGAAAGATAAAGGTCAAATTTTAGGATCCTTTACTTATGTCTGAGTGTTCTCATGAGAAAAATCATTCAACCTTTCCAAAATAAGATATTTTCTGAATAAATTGAGATGTTTTAATCACCCTGCCTTCTCAAATTGTTGATGTTAATGTTGAGTGATATATTAAAGTTCTGTTAAATTGTAAAACCCTCTATTAAATATAATTTATTATTCATAGTTAACTATTAAAGATCTCATACAGGGAAATAACTATGCTATACACTGCAGGGAATATGAATTAGCAGAAAAAAGTAGGGTTTGTTTATATTTTTAATGGAAAGACACTGGACTTTCAAATCTAGCAAGCTGAATTCCGCTTTAGCCAATTACCAACTGAGTTTAACCATATCACTTTGTCTTTAAATCTCAATATCTTCATGTATAAATAGAGGTGATAATACCAGTGCTGTCCGTTTCTCAGAATTGTATAGGGCAAATGAGATAAAGTATGTGACAGCTTTTAAATGCAACGAAGTTCAGGGTAGATGAAAAGTAAGGTTTTAGCTTCTTGAACTTGAAATTAAAGAAAAATTGGGATATAAGGGATATTGAGGAAAATCCCTGGTGATCTTCTGGCAATAAACAGTTCAAGTTCCTGTTTTCCATTAGAAGGGTCATTTCTATTTGGTTTTAGTCACCAGCTTCATGCCTACAATTGTGGGTCTGTGTTTTGAATTGATATTTCAGCATTTATAAGCACACACACACACACATACACAATAAAGATATGTTGCTTTAAATATTTGTTTTAGGTTCTTAATACACTATGTTGTGACTACTATATGACTACTTTTATTTCCTTTCCTTAAATAGCCCTCCTTTCAAGAAGTGGAGGGGTGATAATTTTTCAGGGTGTTGACATAGCTGTTCCCTAAAGCTAAAAATTTAAATGAGAATTTAAATTTGAAATGAGATGCCTCTTCCTGAAGGCAAGCTAGCATCTGGAAATAATTAATTCTGATGACAATATACATTATCCTTGGACTATGCACAGAAGCTCTTAAATCCCTTTTCTTTACTGCAATATGACCTCTTCTCCTGTGTTTATTTTTTCCAACAAAACATATTATTTTGTTATTTTATTTTATTCTTTATGTTCTTTAATTTGTCCAAAACATATTTAGGTTATCAGCAATCTAATTCTTTCCAAACTAAATTGTTTAGTTTTAAGGGTCAGGAGTCAGTGTTACAGCCAAAGAAATACCTGGTTCCAAAGATCTTTGTTTCTTAACTCTGATTTTCAAAATCTCATCTTGTATATTTTGGGTCCTCCAATATTTTAGTGCTTTCTGCAGTGTTTATTGTATTTTTAGCTGACTTTAATGGCTTTTACCAGTTTTTATTTTCTGCTATGCATTTTAAAATGTATTTTATAACAGATAAGAGGCTCTCTTCTTTTGAATACATATAAATATTTTGTAGGGTTTAAGAATATTTCCATTCAACATAATGTATTTTAACTATAAAAGGAAACTAAATCAAAGCTGAATTACCATTTTTTATAAAGTTAAACACTGTAGAATGAAATTGAACATAGAATTATAATTACCCATATGTTTCCTATGTGCAAAATATTAAAATTCAGTCTTCCTATTTTGCACTTCTAACATTGGAAATACCTTTGTTACCCTTACAGAAGGACTTCCTGGGCAGGTGTAGAGCAGGGTGAAATGAATGTGTAAGGCCTGTCTTTATGACCTAAGAGTAATCGCCAGTCTGGTCGGTAGAGAAAGGACGAGCAAACCACAGCACGTGTGCCGGAGCCCGCCTGCTGCCTATTTTTGGCACTGTCTATGAGCGAAGGATTAGTTTTACATTTTTAAATGGTTGAAGAGAAAATAAAAAAGTAAAATATCATTTGTAACACATGAAAATTCATTAAATTCAAATGTCATTATAGTTGCAATTTCATCCCTAGGAAAATGATTAAAAATAAAATTAAAACATATATCTACACATAGTTGTACCTGAATGTACATAGTCTGAATTGAATGTCCATCAACTGGTGAGTGGAAAAACAAATGTGATCTATCTATAAAATGGAATATTCTGCAATAATT
Source organism: Mormoops blainvillei (assembly GCA_004026545.1). NCBI lineage: Eukaryota > Metazoa > Chordata > Mammalia > Chiroptera > Mormoopidae > Mormoops > Mormoops blainvillei. The sequence continues at coordinate 93,678 of PVJD01005322.1, read as the reverse complement.
TTTTAAGTAATTGACATATGTTACAACATAAATTAATCTTGAGAAAATTATGCTAAGTGAAAAATGCCAGACACAAAAAACCCACATACTATATGGTTTCATTTATATGAAATACATAGAATAGGCAAACCTAAAGAGACAGAAAGTAGCAAAATAGTTACCAGAAGTTGAGGGGAAAAGAAACTGGAATTTATGAATATGTTTTGGAATTAAATTGTCATGAGAGTTGTATGGCTTTGTGAATTTACTACAAAAAAAAACCTACAGTATACAATAAAAAAGTGAATTTTATGGTATGTAAATTATACTATAAAAGTATTTTTTAAAAATTCACTTTATCTTAGTTTTTGCAGTGAGATATTCAGGCTCTCTTAATAGATAATATAAGTAGATACATAAAGTATATACATAAACACATAGATATAAAAATAGAGGGACAGAGATAAACACAGGAACTTTAAACCTTCTTCTTTATGTGACTTCTTGAAACTAATTTGAGATTTATCTTTTGGAGGGCAGTTTTTGTTTATTTTCTCTCCAAATATTGCTTACCCACTATTTGTTATCACCTTTCCTTTAGAATTCAAATATCTGGATAAAATACTTTTTTAAATTTTGTATATGTATTACACTATTTTACATATTTCCCAACTACTGAAGTGTTTGAGCATAATTCTGTGTTTAGTATGAATCATCACACCTATATCTTTAGCTATTTAATCTCATGTTACATTTCTATAGTATTGTATTTAATTTTTTTCCAATTTTAGCCTTTTCACTTGAGTTTGTTACAGCTTCTGTCTTAGCATTATTTCTTTGAGCAGAGAAAGCATTCTTATTTAAAAGTCTAAATTCTCTATTTAATTTTTGTTCAAAAACAAGTTGTCTTTCCCCCTCATGTCTATGGATATTTATGAATTTGTTACTGACATCACATTTTCAGAATTATTTGTGTACATTATGTGAGGTATGAAAGACAGTTATCATTCTTCAAGTTTTCCTATGTTTGCTTCTGAAAAACCAGTAAATTCAGTAGCAGTTAACATCACCACAATCTCATTTCAAGAACTGGGATGGTTTCAAGTGGGTCTGTAATCCATGTTAGGGTTTATCTATTTCCTAGCCAATTTTCCACTTGAAGTTTCAGCCCACTTAAAAAAGAGATTTTCCTACACAGTCTTCTTTATTCAGTATCAGACAGTGACATTTCCCCCCATCCTTTGAGACTGTTGTAAGTGCTGTTCAGTCTCTCAACCTTACGGGTAACATCTTCAAAAACTGACAAATGCCCAAAATGAATACCATTACATATCACTCTGGACATCTGCCTTCTTCCATACTTCAGTTTGGTGAAAATTACTGCCATTTTACCTACCCCATATAATAAAAAATATTTTAACAACTTTCAGCTTTTTCAGTTGCTCTACACAAGAAAGTTGATTGACAAAAAGTCCGCTGTTCCTGAAAAGTGAATTTCTCTTATGGGAGTGAAACTATCCCAATTTTAGTTTCACAAGTATAGGACCATGCTAGCTGTCACACATTCTTTCTTGTATGACAAACTATCAGTTGGTAGACACTGATTTAAACCATTTTTTAAAGAACAAATATACATAGTAACCTATTACATGAATGTTTCTTCAACCATAGCCTTATTGATATTTCAGTGCCCTTTTTGTCTTTACAGTTATTCCTGAAGTAAACATCACTGAACATATACTTATGCACTAATATAATTTAATTCCCATGAAATGGAGTTTAAGAACAGAGGCTTTTGGGCAATTCATATATTATTTTTCAATTACTTACTAGAATGAATCCTTTTTCTAGGAGAAACACATTCTATTAGTTTGACTCATCAGTTATCTTATTCTTCATGAAGCCAGATTGGAAGCACTCAGGAACTGACTGAGTGCACTATCTGTACCACGGAGAATACTCAATGTCTACATTAAGCATTCCTAAGCTCTACATTATACATGATGCATAAGTAAATTTGATGATGGTTTAGTTAATGGCAGTGGTAAATATTTATATGAATATTATATGTTTAAAATATAAATGCATATATTTATTATATTACATTTTCAAATATTTAAATTTTAATAGAAAATATGCAAAAAATTAGGAGACAGCATAAATTTATTTCACTTTTTTTTGGTATATTTTATTGATTATGGTATTACAGTTGTCTCATTTTGTTCTTCCATTTATCCCCTCTTCCCTGAACCCCATCCCATCATCCCCACACCTCTTAGTTCATGTATATGTGTTGTATATATCAGTTCTTTGACTTCTCATTTCCTATACTATTCCTAGTCACCCCCTGTCTATTTTTTTTGTCAACATTTTTCCTCCACCACTTTACCTAGCCCTGTCCTTCCCCACCTCCCACCCTCAATCCTTTCCCCTTTTGGCTTTGTCAATGGGTCCTTTATGCATGTTCCTTGATGACCTGTCCTCTCTTTTTCCCCTGTTATGCCCACCCTCTTCCATTCTGGTTACTGTCAGTTTGTTTTTTATTTCAATGTTGCTGGTTATGTTTTGCTTGGTTGTTTATTTTGTTGATTAGTCTCCATTTATAGGTGAGATCATATGGTATCTGTTGTTCACCACCTGGTTTATTTCATTTAGCATAATGCTCTCCTGTTCCATCCATGCTGTCATGAAGGGTACTAGCTCTTTCTTTCTTTCTGCTGTGTAGTATTCCATTGTGTAAATGTACCTCAGTTTTTTGATGCACTCATTTATTGTTGGGCACTTAGGTGGCTTCCAGCACTTGGCTATTGTAAATTGTGCTGCTATGAACATTGGGGTGCATAGGTTCTTCTGAATTGGTGTTTCAGGATTCTTAGAGTATAATCCCAGCAGTGGAATTGCTGGGTAAAAAGGTAGTTCCATTTTTAGTTTTTTAGGATATTCCAAAATGTTTTCCACACTGGCTGAACCAGTCTGCATTCCCACTAACAGTGTACTAGGGTTCCCTTTTCTCCACATCCTCGCCTTACTTGTTGTTTGTTGATTTGTTTATAATGACCATTCTGGCTGGTGTGAAGTAGTATCTCATTGTGGTTTTAATTTACAACTCTCTGATGGCTAGTTATGGTGAGTATCCTTTCATATGTCTCTGGGCCCTGTGTATATCCCCCTTTGAGAAGTGTCTGTTCAGGTCCTTTGCCCATTTTTTAATTGGGTGGTTTGTCTTCTTGGAGTGGAGTTGTGTGAGTTCTTTACATATTTTGGGGATCAAACCCTTGTCCAAGGTATCATCGACAAATATAATTTCCCAAATGCTTGGTTCCCTTTTCATTTTGCTTATGTTTTCTTTAGTCAAGCAGAAGCTTCTTATTTTGATGAAGTCCCATTTGTTTATTCTTTTCTTTACATCCCTTGCTCTAGGGGACATATCAGTGAAAATATTGCTGCATGGCATATTTGAGATTTTCCTGTCTATATTCTCCTCTAGGACTTTTATATTATCATGACTTATATTTAAGTCTTTTACCCATCTTGAGTTGATTTTTGTGTGTGGTGTAAGTTGGTGGTCAAATTTCATATTTTTGCATGGAGATATCCAGATCTCCCAAACCATTTGTTGAAGAGGCTATTTTTACTCCATTTTATGGTTCTGCCCCCTTTTTTGTATATTCATTGACCACAGAGACATGAGTTTATTTCTGGGCTCTCTGTTCTGTTCCACTGATCTATGTATCTGTTCTTACTCCAGTACCAGACTGTTCTGATTACAGTGACCTTATTATGTAGTTTGATGTCAGGTATTGTAGTCCCTCCTACTTTGTTCTTCTTTCTCAAAATTGCTGTGGCTATTCAGGGTCATTTATGGTTCCATATAAATTTTTGAAATGTTTGTTCTAAATGTTTGTGAAATATGTCATTGATATTTTAATAGGGATTGTGTTGAATTTATAAATTGCTTTGGGTAGTATAGACATTTACATAATGTAGATTCTTCTAATCCATGAGCATGGTATATGCTTCCATTTATTTGTGTCTTCCTTAATTTCTTTCTTCAATGTTATGTAGTTTTCTGAGTACAGGTATTTAACCTCCTTGGTTAAGACTATTCCTACGTACATTATTTTTCTTGTTGCTGTAGTAAATGGGACTTTTTCCCCTGATTTCTGATTCTGATATTTCATTGTTGGTATACAAAAATGTATTCAACTTCTGAATAGTGACTTTATATCGTGCTGTTTTGCCAAATTCACTTAAAAGGTTGAGTAGTGTTTTGGTGGAGCCTCTAGGGTTTTCTGTGTACACTATCATGTCATCTGCAAACAATGACAATTTTACTTCCTCCTTTCCAATTTGGATGCCTGTTATTTCTTTTTCTTGTATGATGGCTGTGACTAGGACCTCTAATACTATGTTGAATAGAAGAAGTGAAAGAGGACATCCTTGACATGCTTCTGATCTTAGTGGGAGAGCTTTTAGTTTTTGCCCATTCAGTATAATGCTGGATGTAGGTTTCTCACATACAACCTTTATTATGTTGAGGTAAGACCCCTTTACTTCCATTTTGCTAAGTGTTTTCTTCATAAAAGAGTGCTATTCCTTATCAAATGCTTTTTCCGCATCTGTTGATATGATCATGTAATTATGTCTTCCCTTTTGCTTATGTGATGTATTACATTTATTGATTTGGGAATACTGTACCATCCTTGCAGCCCTGAGATGACTCCCAATTGATCATGGTGGATGATCTTTTTAATGTATTGCTGAATGTGGTTTGCCAATATTTTGTTGAGGACTTTAGTGCCTATGTACATCAGGAATATTGGCCTGTAGTTTTCTTTCTTTTTTGTGTCTTTATCTGGTTTTGGGATTAGGATGATGTTGGCCTAATAAAAACAGTTTGGGAGTCTTTCTTCTTCTTGGATTTTTTGGAATATCTGAGAAGGACATGGGTTGGATCTTCCTGAAATGTTTTGTAAAATCATCCTGTGAAATCATCTGATCCAGGGCTTTTGTGTGCTTGGAGTTTTTTCATCACTACTTCAATTTCACCAACTGTTAGAGGTCTGTTCAGGTTTTCTGCTTCTTCATTCAGTTTTAGAAGATTATATTTTTCTAGAAATTTGTCCATTTCACCCAGGTTTTCAAATTTCTTGGCATATAGTTCTTTGTAGTAATTTCTTACATTCCTTTGCATTTCTGAGGTATCAGTTGTAATTTCTCCCCATTTGTTTCTGAGTTTATTTATTTGGGTCTGCTCCCCCCTTTTTTTTTTTTTTCCTTGATGAGCCTGCTTAAAGGCTTGTGGATTTTGTTTATCTTTTCAAAGAAAAATATCCTGCGGTTATTGATTCTTTGAATTGTTCTTTTAGTCTCTAGGTCATTCAGTTATGCTCTGATCTTGATTATTTCCTTCCTTCTGCTTGCTCTGGGCTTTGTTTGTTGCTGTTTCTCCAGTTCTTGTAGACATAGGGTTAGGTTGTTTATTTGAAATGTTTCTATCTTTTTTAGGTAGGCCTGTATTGCTATGAACTTTTCTCTCAGGACTGCCTTCACTGTGTCCCATAGGTTTTGGACTGTTGTTTATTCATTTTGACTTGTTTCCAGGTACTTTTTGATTTCTTCTTTGATCTCATTATTGAACCATTCATTGTTTAATAGCATGCTGTTCAGTCTCCATGAGTTTGAATATTTTTGAGTTTTTTCCTTGAGGTTGGTTTCTAGCTTTAAGCCCTTGTGGTCTGAGAAAATGCTTGATATTATTTCAATTTTCTTAAATTTGTTGAGGTTTGTTTTGTGTCCTATCATGTGGTCTATCTTTGAAAATATTCCATGTGCATTTGAAAAGAATGTGTAGTTTGATTCTTTGGGATGAAATATTCTGTTAGGAATATATATAGAGAAATATATATATTCCGTTATATATTCCATTAGGAATATTCTGTTAGAATACCCCCTGTGTATTCTTTTAGCCTTCTTTTGTCTGGGAAACTCATTATTTCACCTTCCATTTTAATTGAGAGCCTTGGTGGTTAAAGTAGTCTTGACTGCAGACCTTTGCTTTTCATTACTTGGAATATATCTCACCATTCCTTTATGGTTTGTATTATTTCCATGGAGAATTCATCTCCTAGCCTTATCATGGCTCTTACATTACTTCCTGTTTCTCCCTTGTTGCCTTTAAGATTCTCTTTTTGTCCTTGATATCTGCCATTTTAACTATGATGTGCCTTGGAGTGGGTCTCTTTGGGTTCCTCTTGATAGGGACCCTCTATGCTTTCTGGACTTAATGACTTTTTCTCTCCTCAAATTAGGGAAGTTTTCCATCATTACTGCTTCAACCAGGTTTTCTATCCCTTGCTCCACTTCTTCTCCTTCTGGTATTAAGTATTCTTCTGGTATTCTTCTCCCTCTGCTTCATCTAGCCTGCTATTGATTCCTTCTACTGTGTTCTTCCATTCAGACATTATAGTCTTGATTTCCTCTTGGTGCTTGTTGATAGTTTCTATGTCTTTTTTCATGCTGATGTAGTTTTCTGTAAGTTGCTCATAGTTTCCCTGCAGTTTTTTTTTATAATTCTCATGGAGCTCATTGAGTTCATTGAGTTTCCTTGTAATCATTGTTTTAAATTCAGTATGTGATAGTTTACTTGCCTCTATTTCATTTAGTAGTCTTTCTGAGTATTTCTCCTATCATTTCAATTGGGGGTTGTTTCTTTGTCTTCCTTTTATCTGTCTGCTGGAGCAAAACCACAAAGCCCAGGAAACAAACCTATGACCGCAAAAATAACTGCCCCCGCAATACCACTATCAACAGCAAATGAACCAATATTAATAAGGCTATAAAGAGATTAAGACTATTATAGGAAAGGAGAGAATAAAACTATAGTATAAAAATCTAGTGACTTAATATTCACCAACTTGATGGACAAGAAATGAATTTTAAAACGCTACGTAGTAAAGAAAATATCACAAATCATGGAGAAGAGCACAGTGGATTTCATCTCAGGAGCCTCTAGTATTAACTGCTGTTTTTTCTTTCTGGATCTGCCTCTGGTGATGTCAATTGTTGACCCTGTCTAACCTTAGACAACCAGTTCTTATAAGGCTTCTGTCTTGCTATTGTTCAGTTGTTTGTTCTGGGTGATTTCTCCACAATTTAGTTGTAATTCCAGATTGGTCCTGGGAGGGGGTCAGTGTGACTTCCATTCACTTCTCTGCCATCTTGATCATCTCTCTAAATTTGCTTATCTTGAATATCCCCTTTTCCAGACAGTATCATAGTAACCAGCTACCATAAGACATGTCTTTCAATTATGGTTATTTCTTGCCAGTATTAAAACAAAAATTTTCCTTGAGAACATTCTGATGAGTGAATTCAGTCAGATAAAGCTAAGAACCATATGATTTCACTCATATGTGAGATATAAAACTGAAACTCATGGACACAGACAGCAATATGGTAGTTGCAAGTGGAGGGGTGGGAGTGGAATGGGGACTAAGATATGCTGATGGAAGATGATTTGACTTTAAGGAGGTGGGTACACAGTGCAATATACAGATCTGGTATCATAGAAATGTACATTTGAAACCTATATGATCTTGTTAACTAATGTCACCCCCATAAATTTAATAAAATATAATATATACAATACCTGACTATTTAGTCAGAGACACTGACTTCTTTCACTTTAAACTGTCAAATTAAAAAATGACAACATTAAAAAACAAAAATGTATTTTGAATTAACAACAACAAAAGAACCTGAAACATGAAAATTTATGGCATGTTGTAAAGGTAAGTGTTATTTTGAAAATGTGGTAATTCATATATACTGAATTCCACCTAACTACAATATTCAAAGTTATTCCAAAGAAAGCTATTTCACACACTATAATGTTTCTCAAAGTTTAGTACATTTACTCCTACCTTCTTGATTCTTTTTGCACTTTTAAGAATCCTTCACTAAGGAAACCTAATAGTTGGGACGACTTGCTTTGATGGTATACATATTGAGACGTGATTAAACAGAACATACTGAACCCTAGCTCTGAAAAAAAAAGTAGATATGATGTCTACTGCCTTGAATTGCATGCAATAAGAAGGAAGAGAAAAAGTGAATATCATTTTAATATAATCTTCTAAAAATCAAAACTTCATTTTGTCCTCAGGAACTATTTTTGTAACAAGGCAATGATAATAAAATAACTATAGGGATTTTTCAAATACGAATGACTCAATTCAGAGAACAGCCGAATGAATCAATACCAAAGAATCCACTGTAAAGTGGTTAGATCTTTTATAAGCTTTAGAAAACACACACACACACACACACACACACACACACACACACACAATCACTTATGTAATAGAAAATAATTGTATTTCTTTAATAAAAGGTACATGGGGGTGTTATCATGTAGGAAAAAAGAAAGTCATTTTAAAATAAACTGATATTTTCACCCTGGCCAGTGTGGCTCAGTGGATTGAGTGCCTGCCTGAGAACTACTGGGTCACAGGTTCAATTCCCAGTCACGGCACTTGCCTGGGTTACAGGCCAGGTCCCCAGAAGGTGGGGTACGAGAGGAAACCACACATTGATATTTCTTTCTCTTTCTACCTACCTCCCTGTCTCTCTAAAAATAAATAAATAAAACCTAAAAAAATAAATTAAATAAACTGATGTTTTCATATAGGATGTTATATAAACCATTGCCTAGGATCAAAAGGAGACTTATTAAGTTGAAAGTTACAGTGAGAGCATTGCTAGATGTTCTTGCAATGCTAAAATTGTTGATTTTAGGTGGTGATTGAAAGTTCTAAGAATTTATTGTAATTTGTTTAACTAGGTCATTTTAATAATCTGGAATTTACCAATTAAAAGGTCATAAAATTACTAGACCTATTGCTACAAGGTTACCAAAATGTCTAAACCAATAGCTTCAATAATTCAAATACTAAAAGTGGTTTCTTTACTCTTATTTAAACACTGTAAAAATACTAGTAATCTGGGGAATGCAGAGTTACATTTTCATATGTGAGACCAATACTAAGGCAAAAGGACAGAATTACCTACAACAAAGTATCAAGGCTTAGAAATCTATAAGACATTTAACACAGAAAATTGGGGAAAATATTCATAGGTTTTCTATCCAATATTATTACTTATTTTTAAAGTTGTTTTATGACCTTTGTAGCTAATAATTATGGGAGAAATTAGGAATGGATTTTAAGACACAATGAGATTTGCCAAAAAATAAAGCTCTTAATATTTTTTTTTCAATACTGTTAGTATTTTAAATAGCAAATCTCTCTCTTATGAAACTTTCAACTATATTCTCTCTTGAAGGCAACTCCCACAATGAAAAATTTAGTCATAATTCTTACTAAAAACTGAACAGGAGCCCCACAGTCTGTGTGAGTTACAATGCCACTAATTATTTGTTTCTTCTATTTATGGTCTGAAACAGTTGTGGGCAGCTTCCAAAAAGTATATGTAGAATTAGCAATCTGGACCAAATCAGTTTCTGAAAAATACCATTGAGTTATTACTGATTTCTTAATTATTGGGTCTTATGCACTTTTCTAATTGCCTTTACAATTTATATCCTTCTTCCCTTTTCCAGAAAAGTACATTAACAACAGTCGCAGATTATTCATAGCTAACCTGCTAAATAATCTTCACAATATCCATGCAATATAATAATAATTCTTGTATTAATAGCTGATCCTCTTTGGGAACTACAACTTAAGTTTTAAATTTTCAATGCTTTCATTTCAAGTTATGTATCATGAAGTCTCATGTGCTAGCCATAATAATATTATAATAACAGGAACACAAAACACTTCAAATGTAAGACTCCACAATGTCAGATGCATAGTTCAACTCATTTGGCAAAAGCCCTGCACTACCTTAGTTTCACAATAAGGCAATTTCTGGTGCCGAAAAGGAATTACATGAAATACTTCATAAAAAAGAAAAACAAAACCAAAAAATCTTGCCACCCACTCTCAGGGCAAGACAGAAAGTGAACATTCAACCTTATTCACGCATATAGTGTTCATGAAAGTGTAAAAGCTGAAAAATTCCACCCAATGAAATTAAAAGATTTGCTTTTAAGATGTTTCTTAGCACACTGTAATTTTGTATATCTGTTTTTAAAAATGGGTAAGAAAATTACTCATTTTTAAAAATTATCTTTTTATTAAAAACAGTTGTTTTAGTTTGCTTCACATTAGCTTAAACTATTTTACACCATGAACATTATGAGTTTAAAGAAATGTATCAGCTTTGAAAACAATAACACAATATCAGAAAAACATATGACAATAGAATTTTTTTACATTCCTAAAAACTCAATTAACCTTTCTGAGATAAATCTTATAGACAAAGCAAATAGAAAATTGACTTTTAATTCAGTATCTTGCTCTCACATAAAGCCCCAGAAGTCAAGGAATTCTTCCTTAATACACAATTGAGTTGATAATTTATTTTTGCAAAACTTTATAATTTTGATTAAAATAATCCCAAGGTAAATCTGTCTATTAACTCATAGAAGTTAAATTGAGTTATAGAAAATCTTTATCCAGACTCAGTCTTCTAAAAATAAAAATGCTAGTACTTTAGAAAACCTACTTGAAAGCTGATATAGAAAGATGCACTCACTAACATCATTTTGATTTCTTGCTCTAGTACAATTTTGAATTTTTAGTCCTAGACTTACTACAAGTTGTCATTTGGATATTCCAAACAACAGTATTGCCAATCTTGCTAGTTGAAAAGGGGGAAATTAACTAGGGTATATCTACATTTTAGTACTACTTTCTGAGTTACTAAAATAATATATTTATGATATTTATGCTTTTCTAAAGCTTTAAAAATATTCCATATTACTATTAAAACATTCATTATTTTACATTCCTAATATGGCAATCAGCTATTCAAGAAGAGAATAGGGAGGAGGATGTAGTTGAACAGCTTATAAAAACTAAAGCAATATTTTTAAATTAATTGTTCAATATAATGAATTGAATGCTGCCATCACATTTTAGGAAAAACATAAGCTAATGCAATAAATCCCTGAAGTTAGTCACTGACCACTCCTTTTGTATTGAGGTTAATTTTCTGTTTTATGTTATGCAGATTGGACCATATATGAAATAACGTTTCCAATTTTGGTTCTTAAGAATTTGTTGAAGAAATATTGAAGGAATTTTATGTGAGGTGATAGTGACCTTGATAGGTCTACCTTAAAACTGCCAAATACGATATTTTGATATTTAACTTAGGAAGAAAATAAGGTCTTTAGCATTGCCATAAAACTTAGACAACACAGAGTGTATTGCATATGTTATCAGAACATAAAATAATAGAAAATGTTACTTGTGTTGTATTATTTAAGAAAGCAATACAATTCTTAAAGCCTAGAAATTAAGAGAAAATTTTACAATTTTATATACGGCTTATGTAAATTAATATAGATGGACCTGGAGAATATTATTTTAAGTGAAATAAGCCAGTCAGAGAAAGACAAATCTGTATCATATGATCTCATTCATATGTTGAATCTAATGAACAAAATAAACTGATGAAGAAAATGAAACCGGAGGCATGGAGACATGGAACAGACTGACAGATCTCAGAGGTGAGGAAGATGGGGGAGACTGGAAGAGATTAGCCGAAGAACATATATGCATATATGCAGAGCCCATGGACACAGACAGTAATGTGGTGAAGGCCAGGTGGGGAGGGCTTGAGAGGGAAGGCAAGGTGGAGGCAGAAAAAGGGGAAGAATAAGGGACATCTGTAATAGTGTCAACAAAAAAAAATTAAAGAAAAAAAGAAATATTAATTTTAACTGAAATGTCCTATACTATAGTTTGCTGCTTTATGAAGAGAATAGTGAAAGAGAGAGGAGAAATTAGCTTGCTAGGATTCTTGCAGAAGATTCCATCATATTGGCCTACATGTTAGAATAAATAATCATTTCTTAAAGTACTGTGATGCTGTGATAGCTTTACTGTTTGCTATATTATAGAAAATGTTAAACATCATTGACTTTTCCATCTCTTTGGTTCTTTTGGAACATGCTTCCTTAAAAATGTGATGGTGTATAGATCATGTTATGTGGAACTGTAAATACTTAGTAGGAGTCAATGAGACACAGAGCTTTCTTGCTACTTCAGTGTAAATCTACAAATCTCCCAAAATGTAAATGATAAGAATAAAATATATGTATCAAAATAGGACACTTATCAAACCAAGGTTACAAAAAAAATACTAAATGTTCTTATTGAACACAAATAATTCTTTCTTCCCATCTAATATTGACCTTAAATTTATTAAAAATATTATATTCTCTAAAATGCAACACATATGAAAACCTATTTCACACAATTATTATAAAAAATGCAATGATGGGTTATACAACAGATCTTTCATTTTCATGTAAGAATATAAATAATTTAGCATTTAAATTTTATTAAAGATATGAATGAATATTGCTTCCAGATTTAACATTGGCAAATCACAAGAAATAAAACAATCTTCTACTGATAAAATTAGGTATGTAATTTTGTGTAAAGAAATTTATTATATTACATTCTTGAATTAATTATGCTGCAATTAAAGTACTACTTAGATTTGATTGAAACCTAGCAGCATAATACAGCCAAACTTGAAGTCATATGCTATAATTACATTGACAGATTAAAAGATTTTAACTAAAATTCCATCCATATCCTTAATTATACCCTGAGCAATTGCAAGGTATACAAAGGACTTTTCTTAAATATACCATGGATTCTGACTGCAAAGTGATTGGAAAATAATATGAGAAATACTACATACCCCCACATATAATAATAAATAATAAAAGCTGCAAAATAGAAAATTCTATAAAATGAACACAGTTTCAGTGTTTTAAATGCTAAAATCCACTTCAAAAGAAAGAGATGGTATATATCTGTTTACATGTTGAAATAAGTCTATTAAAGAGAACATAATTTTATATAAAACATAGTCATATTAGATTTATATGGCTATAAACATCATCTAGGAAACCTTCCATTGTCCATTGTTTATAAATGCCTCCCTTTCCCTCATTACATGAAGCACAAGATGAATTGTAAGTACTTCTAGAAATAAAATTTCAAATATAATTGTCATTTCTCTGTACACCTGCAGAAATGAAATTGCTGCCAGATTCTTTTTTTTCATGTTTTATAAATTTCATAAGTTTTCATGAACAGAATAGTCTCCCACATTTGTATAACCTAACCACTAACAATTTGTGACCTTTTAAAATTAAGTGATATGTCAACATAATTGAAAAAGATTGTGGATTTTACAAATGGCAAGATCTCTCTTTTTTGAAATTCTCAGATTCTTTTATTTATTTATATTTTTTGGTATAAAGTCATCCCATTTTCCTCCCCTATAGCCCCTCCACCCTGCACCTCACTTCACCATGGACAAGATCTCTTAAAAGGTGTTTATGAGATAACTTGATCTTCCAAAATTTTATCTGATGAATTTAAAAGACAGAGAAAAGAACTGATTTTATTTTTAACAAACTTCTGTTTTTCTATGTTTTGTAGGCCTGATGGATAACATACAATTTTTGCAGATCATCTAAGTGGAACACTGAATATAAAAGTAGAAAGCTGAAAATTTTCAAAATAAACTGCAGTTTATATATTATAATAATGTTACATATGCAAGAAGTAGCACATTTAAATCTTATACAGCAACTAAACACTGGAAGAAATTCTGAAAATTTCAAACACGGGTTAATAAAAAATGGCATCTATTTTTCCTTAAACTAGTTTATTTTTTTAATCCATGGATGTAAATTAAAATAAAAAAAAAACTTTTCATTATGGAGAGTTTCATTATTTTTACAAAAGCCAGCCTGAAAATGATGTCATACACTAAGATGAAAAACTTTTAGTAAAAAGAAGCCACTTTTATTTTTAACAATAGTAACACTGAGTTATCTTAAAGGGTACTAGAAAGAATAAGAAAAATGTTTTTACTCTAAACAGAAATGTTAAAGTCAAAAACAGGGGGAACTGATTTCAGTAAGAAAGATAATATTAGTCATGGGATTTGAATTTTATTGAATTTGGGTATACTGTATTTGCAACATTGATAGAATGTTCAACTAAGGTAGGGTATCAAGCATTTTGATATGCAAGAGTTAATCAAGCGTAGGAGATGGGCTTAAATAATCTATAGCACGAACTACTGCACAATTTACAGGCCATAATTTAAGTTATAAAATAACCAGGATATCCAAGGTTTAAAAAAAATAGAGAAGAATAGAAAGTCATTTGAGTGGAAGTTTAAATAGTATGAAGAAAATAGAAAGGTTGGGAAAATTTTTGTATTAAATAGAGGTCTCAAAAAGAATAAAAAGAAATATAAAGAATAAAGAGTGAGAAGAATCTTGCTTTTATGGTTGTAAATGGCTAGGTAGTGAATTGCTGGTAAAGGAGTTTTCACTGGTATTTATAAACAAGTAGCAAATATGGATCAACAGGATCAGACCCTCAAATTGGAGGCTCTATATAAAGGTGAAGATTTTGACAAATAGAAGTTTCAGTTTTACAATATTGTCAATATTCACTCTGAAAATCAATATATTAATCTTTAAAAAAGGAGTATTTAATTTCTACATCTGAGGTTTTTGTCAAGATTAAATTAGTTGATTGCAAAACACCTCACAAATTACTTCCCTTCCTGTATGAGTTCATACATTTTCTGTAACAGAAACTTGGATGTGATATTTGCCTGCTTTTAAATATTATAGATAGGTAAATAAATGCATCCTCTGCCTCAGATACTGGCCACGGCCTATGTGTTAATTGGTTATTAGAAATGTGTTAGGTAATTTAGTATCTATCAACTCCCTTTATGAAATTTTTCCATTGATAGAACTTTATTTCAACAAAAGTTATACCAAAAATTTGATGTGGATTAAAGAAATGTGTTCCTGGCAATTTGTGAAACTAAATATAGGGGGGAAAAATAACACAGTTCATATAAGGATTCACTACTTCTTGATATGGGATTTTTGGAAAAAATCAGATTACCCTTCCCACATGCAAAAATCTAGAGTAAGATAATTTAGGTGGTAAGTGTGAGAATGCGGTATGTTTTAGTAGATTGTGTGATTTTACATTATACTTGGGTTATTGGCAGCTATTTAGGTATAACTAAGACTACTTAGTTCTGTTCACTTTGGGGACTGATCTCTGCATAGTGACACAACACAGGAGTGAGGAATTCAGAATAAAATGACAACACAGATGAAATGATGCAAAGATACGATGGAAATGAGATGATAGAATTCACTAAAAATTAGGGATCATTTCAAATCCATAAACATAGCTACCTTCTTAAAAACATGACTTTTCATGAAATTACATCTTCTAAAATATTGTTCTTAAGACCAGGACCTCCTTGTAGGTTAAGATAACAACTGGGAAAGTAGTATAACACCCAGTTTCTGAAAGCAGTTTTTTTTGTTTTTTGTTTTTTGTTGTTGTTTTTTTTTTAACCAAATAGGAGTGTTATTCATTCCCATGTAACTTTACAGTTTGAGAGACTCTTGTCTTTCATGTTGATACTGGACCTATTCCTTAATTCCCCCTGCCCCAAATCCAAGTTTTACTTATATGGAAAACATGCCAAAGTAAGTAGCCCTCCTTTCTGATATCTCTACATGTGAAAGCACCTCCCCAGCATCTTTAACAACAGCATTCATCACTATCACCCTGCGGGTGGTTGAGAGTATTCGGATAGGGCGTAAACAGGACAGTATTGAGGAATGCATGCTAAAATTTAGATAGTAGCAGTCTGGCCACATAAATTTTGCAATTTTTTAAAAAGTGCTATTTAAATACATTCTTTATATCATACATTAGCATTTATTGCTACAGGTTTCCCCTACTATTTGAAAATAAAGTATTCTTATAAAGCCTTTCATAAGACAAAATGGCATGAAGAATATCCCTTGCTTTCAGAAAGTTCATGGTATACCACTTCAGTTTTATGAAAGACCTACACTGGCACAATGGTTTTGTGCTAGTGTATTGGAAAATATATTTTCCAATATATTGTAGCCTCAATTGCTACTAGTAAGAAAAACTCATGTCAACATGTCATTTTATAAACACAGAATGAGAAAGAAAATAACAGTATGGCCAGAGTTAGAGCCAATGTTTGCTAGAATTATAATTTCAACTCTTTGATGCAGTTTAAGTTCTATTGGGGTGTGAGGGCTTATTAAGTTGCTGTTTTGCATTTGCTATGCATTTTATAAACGTCATCAGTTAAGTAAGTTAAATAAATGACACTTTCTATATTATGAATCGAGCAATAAGAATAACATAATTTAGTTTGAAAGAACAAAGTCTTCTTAATCAGTCAAGAGATATGTTTGTTGAGGATAAGCTTTTCCAATCTTGAAAAACAATTTTGTAACAATGGATACCACTTATTAGGAAAACCTATGGGGAATGAGGGCATTCATATATAAATATTGCAAATTTTATTCTTCATAAATTAATTTTTGCCTTTGACATTTACTTTGTCACTTAAAAGTAATTGAAACCACTTAGTTTTCATCTTCTCATTTTACTGTCCTTGTATATAACAATGGCTTTTCACAACACACATGTGATGTATTATAGAGTTGTACACTTGAAACCTATATACTTTTTAAACCAATATCACCCCAATATATTCAATTAAAAAACACAGCTTGGTATATATGATGCACATGATAACCACAAAACAAAATCAATAAGTGATGTACAAGAAATAAAGAAAAATATACCCACAGGATTCACTATAGAAAGTCATCAACATATAAGAAAACAGAGCAAGAGAATAAGAAAGCATAGAGAACTACGAAAAAATCAGAAAACATTTATAAAATGGCAATAACTACATATATATCAATAATTCCTTTAAATGTAAATGTTTAAATCCTCCAATCAAAAGACAGTCTGACCGAATGGATAAAAAAAAGCAAAGCCCATATATATGGTGCCTACAAGAGTCCCGCTGCAAATCAAAAGATACATATAAGCTGAAAGTAAAGGAATGGAAAAAATGTATTTTATGCAAATGGAAATGAAAAATAAAAAGCTGGGATAGTAATAGTTATTTTTGGGCAAAATAGGCTTTAAAACAAAGGTTGTAACAAGAGGCAACAAAGGGTATTTTACAGAGATAAAGGAATCATCCAGCAAGAGGATGTAACTCTGGTAAACATGCGCATACTCAACACAGGAGCACCTAAATATATAATGCAAATATTGATGGAGATAAAAAAAGAGGTTGGCAGTAATATAGTCACAGTAGGGGACTTCAATAGATAGATCATCCAGACAGAAAATCAATAAGGAAACGGTGGCTTTGAATGACACATTAAACCAGATTGATTTAATTGATATTTTCTTTAGGAATTTTGCCCCAAAGCAGCAGAATATACATTCTTTGTAAGCACACATGGAACATTTTCCAGGAGAGACCACATTAGATCACAAAACAAATCTCAATAAATTTAAGATTGAAATCACAGTGACAAAAAACTAGATATCAATTACAAGAAGAAAACTAAATATACAAACATGGAGGCTAAATAATGTGCAACTAAACAATATACCAGTTAACCAGATCAAGGAAGAAATCAAAAGATACCCTGAGACAAATGAAAATGAAAACATGAAGATCTAAAGACCTAAAGTTTATAGGTTATAATCAAAGCAGTTCTGAGATAAAAATTTATAGAAATACAGGCCCACATCAAGAAACAAGAAAAATATCAAATAACCCATCTAACCTTATACCTAAAGAAACTGGAAAAGGAAGAACTAACTAAATCCAAAGTGAAAAGAAAATAAAGGTGAGAGCAGAAATAAATGACATAGGGTATTAAAAAAATAAACAATAGAAAAGATCAATGAAACCAAAAGTTGGTTCTTTGAAAAAATTAAAAGAGAACAATCAATCAACCTTTAAAATGATTCATCAAGAAAAGGAAAAGAGCCCTGGCCAAGTGGTTCAGTTGTTTGGAGTGCAGACCCATACATCTAAAGGCTGGGGATTCAATCCCTGGTCAGGGCACACACCTAGGTTTCAGGTTTAATCCCTAGTCCAGGCATGTATAGGAATGAGAAAATTCTATGTTTCTCTTTCACATCAATATTTCTCTCTCTTTCTCCCTGCCTCCTTCCTCTCTGTCTAAATTCAATAAACATATGTTTGGGTGAGAAAGGAGGGAAGGGAGGAAGAGAGGGAGGGAGGGAGGGAGGGAAAGAAAAAGAGGGACCAAAAAAAAAAATAAAATCAGAAATTAATATAGGAAGTTACAACCAATGACACAGAAATAAAAAAAAAGATTATAAGAATATACTATGAACAATTATATGCCAACTAATTGAACCACAGGAAGAAATGGATAAATTATAATCTTCCAAGTCTGAAGCAGAAAATCTGAACAGTAATAAAAATAAATAAATAAATTCCAATAAAAAAAAGCCCTGGACAAGGACGGCCTCTAGAAACTGACAAAGAAAATGGATCATCCCTTAGAGCCTCCGTAAGGAATGCAGCCCAGCCAACATCTTGATTATCTCACTGAGGCACATTTCATACTTCTGAGTTACAGAACAGTAATAGAATAAATTTGTGTTTTATAAATCACCAAGTTTATAGCAATTTGTATCAACAACTATAGAAAACTAATACCCCATTTCTGAGTCTGCACGCATCTTGTGTAGATAAATTTTCAAAACTTTCTTTACAATGCAAACCCCTAGGAGTTGTGAACAATATACACAGCAAGTGCTTAAGAAAAAGGCAAACACACACACACACACAGGGTGGGGCAAAAATAGGCTAACAGTTGTACACATGGATGGTAAACAATAATAAATAATATAAAAATTAACTCTGTTTTGCATACTCACAACTGTAGATCTACTTTTGTCCTACCCCATATATGATATATTTATAATAATAGCATTATAATACTTTATTATGTTTGGAATTAAAGTTTTAATATACCACTCTAAAAAATTGTTGCAATAAAAATATTCCTGATTGAAGATAGACTTGACCTTTGTAAGTCAAATGCATACTGTTAATTATTTTGGAAAACTTATTTCATAAGTTTCACAGGCTGATAATTTATACTTGCATGCCATTTGCTCCTCTACTCTATCAAAGGAAATAAGGGTGACCACAGCATGTGAGTCACTCTATGGAACATATTAATATAGTTCCCAGGGTCAATGTTACTCAGTACTTCCTCACAGCAGCACTTAAGTGTTAGTAAAAAATACTGACTCATTAAAGCACCGAAGGAAATAAAATAAAGAAAAATCAGCACAAATAAAACTCATCAATTATGTCTTTGCTGTTGAACCTTTTTTCTTTATGTTAAAGGAACTTGAAATTGACAGGTGCATATACTAGATAAGATGGAGTACCTACTGATCCCTGGTTATGCTGCTTCCTGAATCACAGTTGGCTAGTTATCATTTCTTAATGTTTGGAAAGTGCTCTGAAGTTGAAATTACTCCCTAGGTGGTGAGTGGGGTCATCACTCCTGAACAAAACTAATGATGAAAAAGCATATGTTATGATTTTCTAAGCCTTTTTCAAGGAAAGTGAATATATTTATCATTTTAAAAAGGACAAAGCAAAACAAGCAAACAAAAGGAGAAAAAAAAAAACAAGTTCAAAACAAGTTGCAGACCAATTTAAGAAGAAACAAAACTGTGTGCTCCTTCAATTCTAACTCTTGTGGCAAGTCCTGCTGTGCTGACCACAGGAATCAGACACCCTTAGATACCTGCCAGAGGAGGTCACACACTTCCTGCAGCCAAAATAAGATTCTGGTAAATGCGACAGCTCTAGGCAGTTGAGGTCTCATATAAAAACCATTCACTACCATTCTGGCGTCTTCCTTATATGGCGGCACATGCACTTGAGAGCAGCAAAACAAGTGACAGAGAATGTGATTCTGCCCATGGTGAGAGCAGAGCCACGGGAAGGATATTCATAGGTAGATGGATTGCATTATTGGTACCACTTTGGCTAGATGATATTCCTTAGTGTTTTGTGTGATCTCGCACTAAAGTGTTAGTGCAAGGAAATATGGGACATGAGTCCAGTAAGGTCATTTGCATACGGTCTACATGAGGGACCTAAACACACTGTCCAAAGCAAAAGCAAAGATGATAATGACTCCTAATGCGGCAACTAATAATACACTAAACATAGTGGCCTTTATAATACGGCTGTATGGTTTTATCAGGGCCTCATTACAAGTTTTGTGGGCCCCAGATATGTTTATCTATGTAGGTCCCTTCCTGTCTCTCTGTCTCTCTCACTTATGTATATTATACACACTATAATATATATGATATACTTAATATTGCAGGTTGTGTACATTGTTTTATATTCATTATCATGCATTTTTATCAGACTTATTTTTCTTTGGTTCTTAAAATAACTTAAAATTAAAGCTTTTTCATGGGCCCGAAAGCCCAGACACTGTTCTTACTACATCTGATGGATAAGTTGCTCCTGGTTTATAACTACTAATGTCAACAATTTTTTGCTTCTTTGTATTTCTCCATGTCTATATCTTTGATAAATCAAATTAACCTTGGTAATGATATATAGGCAAGATGACTACTTATAATTCAAACATGAATGGACTCAGAATAGGTTATTTATGAAGGAGGACCCCTCCCCCGAAAGGAATTATCTTCTGTAGGGCAGGCCCCTTGTAGTACAGGTTTCCTACACTAAGTGATTGTTCTAGAAACCCATCTGTATCAGTGTACCAGCTGGCGTTGTTGTGAGAGCCTGTGTTCAGCTTCAGTGAATTTTTTTGAATGTTCTTTTAACTAGTTTACCCATTTCATGATGAGTGATTTATGAGTGCACCTGCCCACACTGTGCTGCATGTTCACCAGCTTATGACCAAAAATGCATGAATCTCCCATGCCCCACCCTCACTATTTACCAAACCCTGCCCTGAGTGACTTCTTTTCTTATTTCCCCAGAGAAAAAGGCCTCAAAGGGAAATGTTTGCCAATGCGGAAGAGGCAAAACAAAAAATGGCAGAAGCACTAAAAGGCATCAAAATTGATGAGTTCAAAAACTGTTTCGAGCAGTAGAAAACCCATCTCAATAGGTGTATTGCATCAAATGGAGAGTACTTTGTAGGTGACTGAAGTTTAAACATGTAAGAATAAATACACAATAAATAAATTCCAGTTTTTTGCCCATATATATATATGTGTGTGTGTGTGTATGTATTGAAGAATTAACATACATGTTAAAGCCATTAAATTTGCTTCTCTCATTTTATCTGATCTGAAGTGTATGAAAATGTACTTGAAGGTGACAAATATATATTTTATGAAAATATTCCATAATCTGTATCTATCATTTCTAAGTCACACAAGTGAACACCGAAAATGACTCTATTAGTCAAGGCAAGGAATGTATGACAACTGTAGGATAAGGATATTATTTCCTCACGTTGCCCTGTAGGATATGAATGAAGAGCTGAACAAATGAGGGAGACACTTCATATTCTGATCTGAAATGTTTGCACTGACAAAAATGGCTTGAGCAGATCGAATTAACTCCGTATCTGCCTCAGAAAGATTTTCCATCCATATGATATGTTTTTGTAAGTTAGGTAGTTAGAAATTCTTAAGAGTCTAGGCTTCATTCTGAGACAAAGCAGTATTCTCGACATTTTTCTCTAGAGTAAAAGTATGTAAAATGATGTATAATTTTGATTTAATACAATTTCAGCCTTACTTTTTTCTGAATTAAAGTGAATATGTGGGATTTTGTTAAATGTATATATTTAGGTTTAGCAAAATAATACTTACCTCCTGGAAAATTGTAAATATAATAAGAATATCAAATATAATTATATTTCGACCTAAAGAATATTGGTTTTTTGTGGCCACAGTACAAAAACAGGATGGGTACTTTAAAGCACAGTAAAAACGGTTCCTACACAGTTTTTACACAGATAAATTACTATTATTTGATTTTCAGCATATTGCCTTTCTTTCAAGGAACTTAGAGAAATATGCTCACATATCACCTGTGTAAAAAGGAACAATTTATGTTCATTCAACTGTGAACACCAATCACACATAGACATTTGCAGATTTACATGAGATGGAAAACAATTTCAAGGCAATCAACTAAACCACAATAAAAATTACACATGCATCAAAGCATTCAGAGAGGAATAAAACTGTGACTTGCAAAAAAAAAAAATCAGTGTATACATAACTATGCCTGAACAGTCCTCAGGCTCTGAACAATGAAGAATTGTCTCTAGACAAAGGACGCAGTGGACTGGTGTGCTCACTCAGCCTGCAATAGGACACATAGGTGTCCAGGGATGCAGTGCTGTAAAGAAAGGCTCTGACCCTGGGGAAATAGGTTGCCCGCATGATGCTTTGTGCCATTTCATAACTGCCAAGTAGAAATAATTTGGCCTGTATTCAGCAGTTAATTTAAGGGTAACAGAAATTGTATTCATCTGTACTTACTTTTTCCAAATTTAAAAGACTTCCAAAATATAAATTGCTTTTGAAGTCGTCAAATGGCTACTCAGGTTTAAAATCAAAAGACCAATTTAAAGGAAAAAAAATAAAAGACTCAATATTTTTAATTGGCTACTTTAATATAGAATCTAGTTTCTCTGTGTTAGCAGGAGTGCAGTGTGTTTTAAGTGTTTTTATGCTTGGGCTTTTGATTTTCACATTTAAATAATTATTTATTCAGGATTTGTTATTTAAACAAATATAATAAGCAATTAGAAAAAATCATCTACCCCTGTCTGATGTGGTTCAGTGGATTGAGCACTGGCCTGCAAACCAAAAGACCGCTGCCAAGCTTTTACATTTTTACTTTTACTTTCTTATTTTTTTAACTCCTTAATAAATACCTTATACTCATATAGTTAATACTCCATAGCAGATGATATTCTACCTAAGCAACACAGTAACTTAATGAGGTACATCTATTTTTATTGTGTTTTATAGATGAGGAAGCTAAAATACATAGATTTTAAGTAATTGCTTAGGTTAACAGAGCTAGCAATTAATGTATTCAATATCTGAAGGTATGCAGTTTTTGCTAAGGTATACAGCTGCCACCAGTTTACTAGAATATCTCTTCTTTTGTAACACTGAAAATCATTTATGAGCAAACATAAATGTATACATATATATACATATATATGTATACAAGATAGTCCTCATGCTTACATACTTCTAGAAAAGGGCAACCAATTACTGTGTTTTTGCGGAAGATGGAGTGAAAGGATAAGGTCAGACAAAGACATATAAGATCATGCGTGTAAGTGAGGGTGCAATATTTTTTTTTCCTGCTGAAATTTTGAAGCTGCTTGGAAAGAAGAGTAAATTCTAAATATACTTGCAGAGGAGAGAGTAAATAGTCTAATATATAAAAGGATTATGTGATAATGCAGGAAATAATAATAGTTAATACCCTAAGGTAAGAGGTTGAGGCTGTTCATAACCTAGGTCCATAGATTTACCTAATACAAAAATCTGAGAGCCAATGAGATCAATGTTAGAACATCTGTGGGCAGGCTAGATGAAGGTACATATAATAATACTGCATATTAAACTATTTGGGGAAACAAATATTTCAATAAAAGGTTGTTTTAGAAGAAATTTTGCTTGTTCTTTATGAATAATTAAAATTGGTTAAATTTGAATTCATTGAAATTTTTAGCATAATAAAATGAGATTGTTTTCACCAAATTTTGCACTAAATATTGCTTAGGCTTGTGCCTAAATAAAACCAAAGCGCTGCTGTGGTAAGTTAAGAAAATGTCAAAATGTATTCTTTAAGCTGACAATCTCTGAAACACAATTCGTTCACTTAACTTTTTAGCTTAAGAAGACTTTAAAATAAGTCAACCCAACAAACAACAAAACATTATTTTCTCTCTTAATTTTATTATCCTGATAAATTTTGATAGTTCCAGTGGTCTAAGGTTAAAAACAACAAAGTATGAAAGCAACTTCTAATCACATAGCTAAAAGGAATAACAGAGTATTTATAGTCACATTTATTGCATGTTAATTTTAAGTGTTAATGTTCAAATTATTAATGCTTGCAATCATATGTAGATATTTTATTTATATTGATAAAATTTGATACTAATTTAGATACTAATTTATGTTTTTTTCCTGTTCTCCTCCCCCTCCTTTCCTCCATTTATGCTGGAAGTAGGCTCTGTGTTCCTTTGCAAAACAGGGAAGTTGTGACAGGACTTCAAGAAGAAATTATTAATTAAACATGTTTCTTACCTTCTAATAAAGCCTTTGTCCACTTGTATTCTACCTGAAAGGGTGAGAAGGGAGCGCTCCTCTCAGGGCAGTGAGGTAAGCAGGGAAGATTTTCTTAACACTAGAAAAAAGATTGGGTCCCATGGAGTTGAAGAGCAGGAGTGACCCATGTCCAACCTCTTGAAAATGGTCTAGGGTGTTGGTACAACTTACAAAATCAATGGAGATCTAAAGTTTGTTCCTTTAAACAGGTTGCTGATGAAACTCTACACCATTTTAAACCTAGTTTAGGTCATGTTTTCTTGGGTACTTTCTAAGTTTACAGTGTTTTCTCCTATGTCATTTGATTAAAATGACTATACATTAATTAATATTAGTGATTGTAAGAAATTTTCATAATGCTACTTATTCAGGAATTATTTCTAATTACTCACATTTCAATGATATTAGCTGCAACTATTACTTTTTTCTTGGATGTGAATTTGATTTGAACAAAGAGGGGACCTGCCCAAAAATGGAATTTATTTATTAAAAATGTGATATTTATTCTCACATATTTAAACTTTAGTCACCTTCAAAGTACTCTCCATTTGATGTGATATACCCACTGAGATGGTTTTTCCACTGCTCAGAACAGTTTTTGAGCTTATCGATTTTGATGCTTTTTTTTTCATCCAGGTAAACAAACAAAAACAAAGCAAAAAAAAAAAAATCACTTAGGGTGAGATAGGGAAGGAGGGACACAGGGGGCCATGTCGTTTTTTGGTCAAAAACTGTTGAGCACTCAGCACATCATGGGCAGGTGCACCGTAAATCACCCATCACGAAATGGGCAAACACATTGAAAGAGTCTTCAAAAAAAATTCACTGAAGCCGAACACAGCCTCTCACAACGCCAGCTGGTGCACTGATACTAATGAGATCCTAAAAACACCTATCAGGAGAAGCCCCCTCATATATGATGAGTCAAAAGTAAGTTTATAGTTGTTCATATGAAAGTTATTATAATAATTAATAAATAATACAAGAATAAACTCTGTGTTTCATGTATTCACTACTGTAAACCTACTTTTACCCCATCCTGTATTTTATTATATTAATCATGTGTCCTTCTACTCCTTGCTTACTTTAAAAATTTGGAATGAATTTTGAATATTATTAACTAAGTTTTATGTATGTTTTGAAATCATGATCTGTGTTTTTCCTTCATTTTACCTATTGGGGTGATGCATTAATTAATAAAATTGCTTGGCAATTCCATCATAAACTTGTAAGTTATTCTGCTGGATATTACTTGTTAAAATATTTAATATAAAAAGTCTTTTCAGAAAACTCATTAGACAGCATTTTCCCCATATACTAATATGGTTTTATTTTTATAGCTACCTGTGAATATTTCTTGGTAATTTAGATATTATTTTAAGATTAAAAAGTAGTAATCATACTCTTACGTTGGCATATTTCATGCTTTTTTTTCCCCCTTAGAGGAGACTCATTGATGATGTTGTAGCTGTATCTGCAGAAAGTGGTAAAATGAAATTAGATTAAGAAATTCTGGGATACTCAAACATTGGAAGGCCATTTTACTAGATATTGAAGTGAGTCAAGTGCATATTTCACCACCTTCCCTAGCACTTGGCTGAGATCAGCCAAGTAGTTTTTCATTTCACTTGTGAGTATAGTGTGAGCACATCATATCCATGTATCACAAAAGGACTGTGTAAAACCCTCTGTCTATTAATGCCCATTATATGTATATGTATAGAGATCTACTTTTTCTAATATAGTGGAAAAAATACTTCATGCATAACAAAATTCTGTCTCTGTGTCTAAAATAACTATGAAACAATAAATCACACAATGTGAATATTTCCAAAATAAACTTTTAGAATAAAAATGGCCAATCTCAGAGTTTAGATCCAAGGAACATCAACTAGCCAATAATCCACCTAGCATGAAGTATAAAGGATATCATTTGAACCTACCATGGATACTAAATGCTTTAATATAATCTATTTTGAAAGATAATTGGATACACAGTTTACTAAACAGATTACATGTAGGTCAATAAAACTAAACATGTTATTCAGTAACATATTTTTCCTTTTTTATTTTTGTCAGTTTGCTAGAATTTTGTTCACTCCCGATAGTATTATTTCCCAGAAGAGTGCCCCTGGATTTAAAGATGAGTTCTAAAAAAGTCAGATTATCTGAATCATGAGTCACTAACCTTCAGTTATAAAGGAGATGCACTATACTTAAGGAACGCATTATACATTTCATATTCTCAAGCAAAAATATGATTTACTATTCCCATTGTCTCATATTTATTCTTGAAATCCCCATTTATTATGTACAGTATCAAGATAAGAAAATGAAAAATTATGTGTGTGTGTGTATATATATATATATATATATATATATATATATGATTGTTTAATAGGTTATTCTACAAACATTCATTAAGCTCCAATCTTCATTCATTCGATCAACATTTTTGAGAAACGACCTTGTACCAAACACTATTCTAGGTTCTGGGGAAACAATGGTGAACAAAACAAATTCCCCATCCTTTTGGCACTTAAATTTTAGTGTAAAGAGAGAGAAAGCAAACACGTTTATTTAATGTGTTTAGAACTATGACAAAGAAAACTAAAGCGGTGAGAGGATAATGAGTAAAGGAATTTTTAGTGATCATGGTATTAGTAGTAGTAGTGGTAGTATTATTCTTTTTCAAACAGATTCATCACAATCCATCTTTCTATTAAGGTTACATTAAAGCAAGAGAGCAATCAATGTAACTACTTTATATTTAGAGAGCAAGTCATGGAGTATGCTTAGTATACTGGAGGAATAACAGAGCTCAGTAGTTTTACCAAACTGGAGTCAACAAGGGTGTTCGTAATGGAGTTAGGGCAGTAAATCTGTCAAATAAGGATAATATCAAACTCCATAGAACTTGCTTTGGTAAGACTTTGAATTTAATTCCATATAAATTGCATTTGAAACATAGACGTTTAAAAACATCACTGATGATTTTGTAAATGCAGTTGTGGGCACTGTTCAAAGGCCATGAGAAGCTCAATACAGTGCAGTATTGAACAAGGTGGACAAAGACCCCCTTTCACAGAATTTACAATCTAGTGTGGAAACACCCAAGAAAGTTAAAATAAATATATATAAAGGATATACAGGGCAGTGATAAATAAACAGGATGAAAATTAAATGGAATGGTGTGATGAGAGTGAAGAGAGAGGGTACTACTTCTCTATGGAAAATCAAGGATCTAATACAGAATTATAGTTAATCTGAGACTAGAATATCCAGAAGGAGACAACCATGGAGACAGCTCATGGAAAGAGAATTCTGGAAAGAGGAACAGCATGTGACCCCAAACTTATGTAAGAACAAATGAAGATCAGGGTTTTCTGATTAAAGGGAAGCAGAGGGAAGTTGACATGAAGTAAACAGGAAAAGCAGATGCAGGATGATACTGTATCTTTTACACCACAGTGAAGAGTTTAGCTTTAACTCTAGGGAAGCTGAGAAAACCACTGGATACTTTTATACAAAGAAAGTAACATCAACTGATTTTTGTATTTGGAAGATTGTTCAATCTGATTTTGGTGAAAGGGGGTGGCAAGAATGGAAGCAAAAATGCCAGTTTGAAAAGCTGTATCATTAATCCAAGAGGGACATTGGGTGATTTAGATCAGATGGTATCTATAGAGATGAAAAGTGAATTAATTTGAGATATATTTTGGCAGTAAAGATTACAGGACTGTCTGCCTCATAGATACAATTCGCAGATGGGTGATGAGGTTACGACATCAAAGATGCCTCCTATAGATTTGGTTTGAGTAACTGTGTGAACAGAAAACGTATTAATTGAGATGTGGAAAACACAGGTTTTAGTAATTGTGGGGGTGGCATTATTTCTATTTTGGGCATAGCAAATTAGAAATACAAATTAGACACACAAATAGTTATATTAAGTAGAGAGCCAAGTAGGCAGTTCTCCTAATCTGATTTAGTCTGAAGGGATATTTGCAGTCTACTTGAGTGAAATACCTTCATTGTATTGCTGCAAAAAATCCTATATTGATTTTATATCAATCCCCAGTTTCTATCATTTTTCCTGCATTTGGCATGTGATATAAAATATTTCTGTGGTAGTATTTTAAATTTGAAACCAACAACATGGGTTAAGGGATCAATTGTGGACTTGACATTTTAGGTTCCATTGTGACTTGTTTGACTAGACTGGGTTTTACCCTAATACTAAAAACCAGGCTGAAACTTCAAGACACTGGCTTGACCCAAAGTGGTCACTCTGAAATGACCTTTCTCTGACAGAAGTTTAAATAGATCTTCTCCAAGAAGAAAGTAACATTTTCCTTTAGTTGCATAGGACATATTTTTTAAAGCCTCCAATATTTGTTTTCTATCTTCCCAGAACAGCAAAGCACTGTATTAAAAACTCAGCAAGGTCTTAGCCTTTGAAGAGCCTAGAATTTATTTGGAAAGCAAATCATGTGATGGAGTATCTACCAAGGTAAACATTTTTTAAGTGACATGTAAATGGGAGCACAAATATGGAGAATGTTCATTCTGCTGAGAAGAGTTAAACAGATAATAAGGCATGAAGCATATGAGTTATATCCTGAAGAAAACATAGTAATTTCGAAGAAGAAAAAAGAGAAGTGGTAAGTTCAATAGCAGGAAAAAAGTATGAGCAAAAAAGAGAAAAAGTAAAAATAAATTGATATTTGTGCTGCAGCTAGTCATTATGACAAAGGTCTATGGGATGCATGAAAGGTAGTTACAAAAGGTAAAGTTGAAACATTAAGTAGGCTAGACTGTGAAAGGTGTCAGAGTCTCATACAAAGAGCTGTGGATAATAAAAATGATGTAAGAGTAAGAAAATCACATTTGGGTTTTATTGTTTATTTTTTGGGTAATCTATTTACATTTATTTGACCAAAATTATTTTAGAATTGCACATATATGACATATAATATTATTTGTCTCAGTACTTGATATTGTTAAATTGAATATATTAGGGTTATATCGGTTTGCAAAACCACACAAGTTTCAAGGGTACAACTCAATAAACTACCATCTGCACATGCATCATGCACATTTGGGTTTTAGAAAGAAACCTTTGTTACTTCATTTATAATTCAATAGAGGAAAGGACAAAATGTAAAGAAGAGGTGAATGACATGCCCCAAGACGATAATAATGGATGTTATGGACTGAATGGTTTTGTTCCCCCAAATTCAAATGATGAAATCATAACATCCATGGTGATGAGATTAGGGTGCTTTTGACGTGATTAAGTCATGAGTATGAAACCCTCATGAAGGGGATTTGTGCCCTTATAAAAGAGGCTGCATAAGAGAGATCCGAACGCCTTCTACCATGTGAGAAAACAACCAGATGGCACTAGATATGAACCTGAACACAGGCTCTTAATCAGACACCAAAACTGTTGGTTCAGTGATCTTGAACTTCCCAGTCTCCAGAACAGTGAAAAATAAATTTCTGTTGTTTATAAGCTACCCAGTCTATGGTATTTTATTACAGCAGCCTGAATGGATTGAGGTAGTGAGATTAAACAGAACAGGACAGAATTGTTAGAAATTCTACAGAGCTACAATTGGCACAACCTAGCCACTAAGTCGATGTGTTCTTAGGTAAAGGAAAGTTAAGTGTCAAAGATGATTCTGAGATTCTCCTCAGGTGTGGCTGAGGGAATAGCAGCATTTCTTAACTGAGAAAAGAAAGTCAATTTCATGTGGAAGCAGTGCTTATATTTGGGAATCTGGTAGAGATTATCAGTAAGCAGATGGGAATAAAATGGGTTAATCAAGAGAGAAAAGAACTGAGAGTCATTATCGAATTTTTAAAAAACCTAGAAATTTCTAGTGTATATGAATTCAGTAGAATATATTAATTCAATAAGGAACACAAGCATAAAACTATAGGGAGTGGGGATTTTCAAAAAACAGGCAGAGCAAGCCCAACTCAGTTAGAGAGAGGGAACTGTTAGAGACAATGGAGACAAGAAGATAGACAAATGAAAAGAAGAGGAGGATAAAAAAAGAAAGAGATAAGAACTGACTGCAAAATAAAGTTATCGTGTTTGAACATATTTTTTTCTCATTTTTTGAACATTTTTATTTGAGAATTCTATCTATCCCTCTGTTCTTTCTATCTCTAAAACTCCATGTGAATTTCTCAAAATCCTGAAAAAAATCGATCTCCTTACTTCATATTATTTGCATTTAAGAGAAAATTCAAAAACTTAGATAATCAATGAAACTACATAAAGAAAAGAAAAAACAAGACTCGAAAGAGAATAAAAACTCTGATACTTTATTTTTTCAAAACTGAAAATAAATATATATCCCAAAGATTGTTTTCCACCATGTTAATGTACAAATGACACTTTTAAAATCCTCTCTAGGGGCTCTACACATATAGCGGTCATTTATTTTGGAGAAGCACTCTATGTTGGGTAATTCAGTCATTTCCAAATATTCTATTGATCATTAATGATTTGCTATAACATTGAGTAAAACTGGGTGTGAGCAAAGGGATATTGCCAATGTAGTGGAAATCAGCTCATTATACCACATGATGGAGGTGATCTGCTGCTCTGAGAAGTACAGATAAAGATCTAGAGTTTTCTGAAAGAACAATTACTGTGAACTATAGGAAAGAATATTTTATGTAACATTAAAATTAAGTTAAAAATAATGTTAAATTTAAAGGCATGTAATATATGTGATGTGCATAATTGCATACACTATGCCAGAGATTTTCAACCCTTTTCATCTCATAGCACACATAAACTAATTACTAAAAGTCTGTAGCACAACAAAAAATATATATATTTAATGACCTGACAAAAATAGTATAATAATTTTGATTCATTCATAACAGATGGCTATTGCTGTGTTGGCTGTTGTCATTTTTTTATTTGACAATCTAAAGGAAAAGAGGTCAGTTACCCTGAAGTCAGATATTGCATGCTTTAAAAATTCCATGGCACATTACTCTGCCTTATGCGGTACATGGACTGAAAATTGCTGCGCTAGAGTTTTATACAATTGTCAGCACCGTAGGTTTGTTTAGATCAAAAGATCAAAATCATCACAAACGTGTACAATGCATTGTGTTATGATGTTCAAATTATCATGATGACACTAGACAATGGAATATTTTGGTTCCATTATGATATTATAGGACCACCATCATAAATGTGGTCTGTTGTTGAGTAAAACATTGTTTTGCAGCAAATGACTGTAAGTGAATGAAAATTTTCTAATCATTTCCTACTTTGTTCCAGAGTGTTTCATTGTCACAATGAAACATACACAATACCTAATAAATATGTCTGATACATTTTAAGAATATCTCTAAGCTCTTTTTATGCATTTATTTAGTTACAGTTTTTAGTAGTTCTCTTAATGTACTTGTTGGTGGATACTTTCATGGCCAGGTTATTTGTTAGAGGCTGACTAACACTGCAAATGATAGTCACTTCTTATGAAAGCTTATAAAACTTTTAAAATAATATGCTGTTTTTATTTTTAATACTCATGCATTGTCTCCATTCAGTGCAAGCTACCCATAAATTTATGTAAATTTTAATGTTAATTTTATGTAATGGAAAAAGCATGTGTTCTTTCATTTCATTTGCTTTCTTTCCGTAACTAGCTCAAAGCGATACTATGCCCAGAGAGGTGATGATGTCATTCTTTCTCTCCTGATGGCAGGAACATTACACTGGTAAAGGCTTTCAAGCTTGGTTTACATTCTGTGACATACTTAATATTAAAAAATCATGTGGCATGCTAATTTTATTTAAAAATTTTTAAGTTCAAATAAGAGCTATTTCAAAGCAGATTAGGTACAATATATGTTGATATACAATATTTTGATATTTATTATGTGAGCTGTTATTATAATAAAAGCTCATACAAAATAACTTGGAAAATTCTGGATATATATGTGCACATATAGATATATGTATATGTGGGTGTATATATATATATATATATATATATACCCACATATATATATATAAATAAAATATATAGTGTTTCAAGAACATCTTGTTTGATTGTGTTGGTTAGATTCATAACTTTTACAATAATTGATTCATGCTGATCTAAGGACCAGTGAATGAGTAATTAGCAATTATTCAGCAGTGAGAAAAAACATAAAACTGATTACATAATCATGAATTTTTGTACTCACACATGATGTCAGATAAATTATTCATACTATCCCAGAAAAGTAGACATAAGCATAAAACACAAGCCACAACAGATAGGACATATTTGCAAATAAGATACTGATTGATAATGTAGTTGGTGATACTTCAGTGTCTTACTCCAGGGCATCAGAACTTCTGAAATAAAGCCTTGCCTCTGTTTTCTTAGGCACACTCTATAATGTAGAATGGCTTTATAACCTATAAAACAGGAATAATAATTCTGATATTTCTCACAAAGTGTTTGTGAGAAGTACATCAGATAGTAGTGTGAATGGTGTCATAAGCAGCAAAGCCGAGTACATAGGGAAGTTGTTATTTTTATTTGCACTTTCATGGTATTATGTATTACTTGACTCTCAGTACACTGAATTAATCATAATACTCAAAAATATCTCAAGCTTTACACTACATTTTAAAAGACAGAATATGAAATAAAAGAGATGGTAATAAATGTTCTGTCATTTAGTGTGGTGAATACTATCTTCCCCTCTTCATACTCCCATGATCACATCCACTAATAATTACTGCTTTACTAACACAAAAGAGAGTTATGGAGAGGACAGAAAAAGTCTCATTTATTTTTATATCTCTGACCTCAGCTTGATCCTCTGGCCCAATTAAATGCTATATTGATTGATTTATCAAAAAATAAGTTATTTACTTAATTTCCATTACATGTCAGGCACTGTTATTGGCACCAGTGATAAAGTGAGGATTACATAGCAAAAGTTCCTACCCTACCTAATGGAGTGTACATGCTTGCAGGGATGACATAGAACCCAATAATAATAAATGAGGTCTGTCCAGAAGGTATCCAGCCATACAGTCTGAAAAATAGAGACATTTATTGAAGAAGATACAAGATAGAAGAAACATTGTGCATAGAACAATGACACCTCAGTCCCCTTTAAAGTAGGCACCTTGGGACCTCACACAGTTCTCCCAATCACTATCAGCTGCCCTGTCATATTTTCCTGAGTCTCATTGCCTGTCTGAATCTCTTCCCTTTCAAAGGTGATTTTAGTTTTAGGAAAAGCCAGGAGTCGTGGGGTGCCAAATCTGGGCTGTAAAGGGGGTTGAGTCACCTGGGTGATTTGATGTTTTGCTAAAAAACTCTGCACAAGACTTGACGCATGAATGGGCCTGTGGTCATGATGAAGCTGCCAATCAACAGTTGCCCATAGCTGCAGCCTTCTGATTCATCCGAGTAGTTTCCACAAGGAATGTTTACGCTTAATGCAAAATTTGATGCCCATTCATTGTTCTACTTGTTCGGTCATTTTGAATGCTATGGCCACGTAGTACCCATGCTCATTCAACAGTGTCTACCGCCCACGCTGACTAGTACAGTGAAGTCATTATTGTTCACACATGCACATTCCAGTCCACTCTCCTTGGCTGCCAGGTTACATCGCTGTCACGCAAACTGTTCTCATAATCTTAACAACGGCTGGACTTTTCCCGGACAGACCTCCTATACCCTTAGGTAGAAACAAGTGCTAGAAAGTAAAAGAAAATAATCTATGGTGTTGGGGGGTGACTGATAGGAGCACCATATATACTGTGGTCAGTGATGTATTTTCCGGGGAGGTAGCAACTGCTCAGAAACCTGAGTAAAGCTGACAAAAGTAGCCATGAGAAGATGTGGGGAAAATATCAGTATGCGCTAGACAGAGGGAACAACATACACATACCCCCTCAGACAAGAAATAGATTGCTTAATTTAAGGAAAAACAAGAAAGTCCATTTTCAGAACACAGGGAGCAAAGAGAGATACAAGGAGAGGAGGTATAAGAGCAGCGGGAAGTGCTCTTAGCGTGTGGACCATTGTAGGCCATAGTTCTGACTGGAACTGAGATTTGAGAGGAGACCAAATCCTAAATGAACGGGGAGAAATTAAAGTAGTAACAGCTGAAGAGAAAAGGCACACAGAGTGAGATACCTTACCAAACAATAAATGTTCAAAATACAAGAACATAAACACAGGCATAGGATTGAATTCTTAAAAATTGTAATTGCTTTAGAATTGACATACCGCCTCTGCATGTATAATCTTGTGTTCATCTCATGACAGTTTCAGAGGCTTAATGTCTCAGTCTGGGTCCTTGTGGAACTGAATGTTTGTTTGGAGTGATTATATGAGAACTTTCTCATTGGAATTCTATTTGTCTCTTATCCTATAGGGATATTAAATAATGAGAGAATACAGGAAAGGTTGCACGGTGGATAAATTATCTCTCTATTTATGTGTGTATTCATAGTAACTGGTATAACTGATTCTGTTTAATGATTCTATTTAATAATTTTGCTTAAAATCTAGAGGATAATTTTCAAATAATGTAAAATAAAGAGAGACTACAGTTACTAAGCACACTGGAAGATAGTCTCACATTATGAAAGGAACTGACATAATCTCAAATTTGGGATCACTGGAAGGAGAAGGCAGCTCAATAAGTGTATGGCAAAAAAAAAATAATAGTTTGTAATAAAAGAAAACCACATGAAAGGAAGCATGAGTAAAAAGATAATCATGGATAAAATTTAAATGTAACTGACAATTAGAAAATGGAAAATCACTTGTAGTATGAAGAATATAGATTTTTCTAGATAATTTCCTAACATATTTCAGTAAGATTTTGAACTTATTAGAAGAGAGCTTTAGGTATAGTTTTTTAAAAGAAACATTTTGGACTTCTGGATTACAGTGGATTTGCTAGCAAACTCTCCATGTAGTACTCCCACCCCCTTATTCTCCTAACTGACCTGTAAAGGCAAGCGCACACACACACAAATGACAAAGCACACTGGAGCACTAAAAACTGAGAACTAAATTAACCAGGGCCCAGTTAGAAATATAGAAACTACACTAGGTAATTACAAGTAAATTTAAAATGGAGAATTGGTTACACAGATATTAGACCAATCACAGAACAAAAACGGAACCTCAAGTTAACTAAAGATGATTTTGAGAGTAGCCACTGCTCCTAAGGGCAGGGGAACAAAGGAAGAGGTGGGGTTACTAAACTCTAAGCTCAGAGAGTGGTCGCACTGAGCCAACAGTCAGATCTCCTAGCAAAGGGTTTGTATAGCTGTGGCTGGTACTTTTCAGGACTTTCAGGTCATAACAGAAAGTCAGCTAGTAAAGGAATCTGAAGAAAATGCAGTTTGCAGAACCCCAAAACAACTATCACAGAGCAAAATAACAAAAGCTGGTTTTGTATCTGTGAAGTAACAAGCAAAATTGGCAAATTGCCTATGGGTATAATCTAAGAGAAAATTTTAATGGATTGTTAGAGACTTTACTTTTTACTTCATAAATAAAATATATAAAAATAAACATAGCAAAATACTTTACATGTCGTATCTGACTGAGCCATTGTTACCAGTTGTAAGACATTTATAGGCAGCCGAGGCACTGACTTGATAATTCTCACCAAAATATTCTTGCATTTAACCATATCCATTTGAGTAGGAGAACTACTATGAATCAGAGGGACAAGAAAGCTTGTATGGTTTGACATTATAAATTGTGTCTGGGTAAACTCAGATAGACATGAATGTCTGTAGGAAAAGCAGAGGCAAGAATAGTCCCAATAGCAATGGAAACTCAGGGTTGCGATTTTTTGTGTGTGTATCCCAAGGCATAAAACCGCAGACCCTGGAAAAAGATAAGTTCTACTTGGTACAGCAGAACTATACTAAGTTAATGCTTGGCTGCCAGGAAACTGGACTGGGAGACTCACCTTCCAGCCTGTATGAGAATAAACTCATTTACCATGCACTGGAAACTCAGAGTAGGCTTCAATAGCAAGCACATGTGCAGGGTTTTTCTTCTTCTTTTTTTTTTCCCCTAAGGTAAAGGCATAATGCATATCATGGTGCCTAATTTATGAACCATTGACTAAAAAAATCAAACACCACTGTGTTTATGGAAAACAGCACTGTGTTTACTACAAAGCAGGGAAAAGATAACTGAGTCTTCAAGCCTCATAGGAAGAAAGTTATTGACAAAGAATTTTAAAAATCACCAAATATTCAGGATGAAACAAAAAGGTATAATGGAAAAAAGACAGGAGATAAAGTTATATTAGGATGAGTTATACTGGACATTTCACCAAGTATGTGGATAATTTATATAATACAGAAGAATTTAGGTAAAATGATATGAGATAATATAATAACGGAAAAATAAAGAGTGGGATGGTACAAGATAACAGATTTTTCTCCAGGAAGGAATGAAAGAATTGAAAGGGAAGAAATAATCAAATGCCACTTTTCTTTAACAAGAAAATAGAAGATATCTGGGTTTTATATACCTCAAACCGAATTTTAATTATAGTTAGAGAAATCTTAAAATCCTCCCAGTCTACTGTTTTATATTCTACAGCCTTTCTCATGTGGCAGCCCCTAGTCACAAGGGGCTATTTGCATTTACATTATAA
This sequence comes from Mormoops blainvillei, assembly GCA_004026545.1. Lineage (NCBI taxonomy): Eukaryota > Metazoa > Chordata > Mammalia > Chiroptera > Mormoopidae > Mormoops > Mormoops blainvillei. Next base: position 56,584 of record PVJD01005322.1, on the reverse strand, counting down.
TTAATTACAATTAAATAAGGTTAAATATTCACTCCTCAATTCTCAGCAACCACATTTAAGCGGCTCAATAGCCACATGTGGCTAGTGGATACTGAACTGTATAGTGCAGCTATACATCGCTTTGATACAAAGTTCTATTGGACAGTGTTTTTCTAGGAAATCACTCTTAGGAATCAAGAAGAGGTGGTCTTGAAGATTATGTAAAAGGAGTATTATCTTAGTAATAAACTATAAAGAGGAAACTGAAAAAAACAGTGAATCATATTATACAATTTAACTGAATGATATACCCATACAATTTTTGAACCATTTAAAATTATGATTTGGAAGAAAATTTCATTACATTAGAAAATATTCCACAGTAATATGTGAATACACACACACACACAAACATACACATACCTCTATATGTATATATATGTATATTTATATACATACACACACATTTAAAAATTCAGGATATTCCCAATTTTGGAAAGTAAAAATGAGCTTTATGCATCTTTGAAATAGTTTTAATGTATAATATCAATGCTAGTTAATTATGCATGGTAGGATTACCCAGTATTTCTCTTCTTTTAAAAAATCTTCTTATTTGTTCTGATGTACAGATATTATTTATAGTCAGATATGTTATTTTTATAGTTAGATATATACCACTGTAAAACAAGATGAACACATGTATACAATATAAATAAAGTGAACAGAACTTGTGAAAATTTTAAAATAATATTTTGAAAGGGAGATGGTGCCGTCTGTGGGACAATGGCACTGATAGAACCTGTGGCCTTCTTCCCCATATGCACACTTGCTGCAGGTACGTAGGGTGCTTTCAGCTCATTGCACTGCTGTGGCCTTGAGGATTCTTTCCTACATACCTGCATTAGAATTTTAAGAAAAATATTTCCATGCTTTTACCATAATTTGAATTCAAGTCTCTACAACAAGTAGTCCTTTTTCCATGTGTTAATCTAAAATAGAATTATATGTAAAACATTGTAAGTTTTAATATGTTTGAGAAATATGTTGTAAAATGTTACAATTCTTTTTTTTGGGGGGGTATATTTTATTGAGTATACTCTTACAGTTGTCCCACTTTTTCCCCCCTTTATTCCCTCCACCCTGCATCCCATCCCATCACCCCCACACTTCTTAGTCCACATCCATTGGCTGCACACACCAGTTCTTTGGCTTCTTAATTTTTAAATTAGGGATAAAAAGCAAGATAATATATTTAAACTCGTCCATTAATTTATGTTTACATATTTATAATCTAAATTGTATAGTAACCTTTTTGTGAAGTTTGTATTAAACGAGTAAAAAAGTGTTTCTATAAATGGAGTGTGTACATCTGTATATACATAAGCCTACACAGACATGACTATATGACAAAAGTTCATAATATGTAAATATCTATTCATATATGTATAAAATATTAATGTCAATGTAAACTTGTTTTCACAAAATATGTTTGCATAAGTTTATAAAATGCAGGAAAAATAATGATACAAATTATATTACCACTATATAAAATTAATATAGACAAATATATTAAAAAGATAAAAAATAAATAACACTTGTTTGATTTTTTTGAAACATTGTAGTATTAGTATTGTTTGTTATAGTGTCGAAGGCACTATATTAGACCATATTGAGTAAAAAAGTAATATAAAATGTCTATCATATGTGAAGGAGCTTTATAAAATTCAATATAAGAGCAATATAACCAACTATGAAATAATTACATGATCAGTAGTGAATAGTACCTGATCTATAAGTAATACATAAGCATTTTCTTAAAAGATAATGCTTTATTTGGCTATAAATATGTGTAATCCTAACATGTGTGTTAATTATAAATATAAAAATTATTTTTTAAATTTATTCTCAGTGACATTTCTATAGCTTGCCTATCATGACAAATAAAGATTAAAATCATTCTCTTATTCATCTAATCTGAAGCATATGTATCTCAAAATTAGTGAAATCTTTATTTAAATGAAAACTACATTTAAATGAGAATTGTTGAATCATTCTAATCAATCAAACATTTATTGAGCAAATGGCACTCAGTAATGCTTTTAATGTTTAAGTAATGCTTTTAATGTTTAATCCACTAAGCAGGACCAGGTGAGTAAGGCAAACCAAACGGTTCAATACTATGCCTGCTTAGGAGAAACGGAAGAGTACTAAATAATCTGGGACCCATCTTCTGCAATATATTGAGCTCTTGTGACATAAATGCATGTTAGAGGATCATCAGTTAAAATCCAAAATAGATGGATCATTTTGAGGAGATCACTTAATCTTTTGAATGATTTTTACATGTATAAATTCAAGATGGCATTAATTTGAAACAATTATCAAGATCTAAGACACATGGTCATTTTAGTCCATGAAGACAGAGATCTCATGGATAACAAAACCTCTTTCAAAGGAAAGAAGTGAATTCTGAAATTCTGGAAATTACATATACTAAACAATTTTTACAGTTAATTTTATATTTAAATGTTTAATATATTACTAAAGATAATAATATAATTTCTAGTATTTTTGAATTTATGTATATACATATTTTTTATTTCATATACTAAAAATCAGGAAGTATTAAGAGAATTATTCTTAAAATGCTCATTTTTAGTCCTGATCAAACCAGACCTGAAACTAACTGATGTGATGGACAGTAGTAAAGGAAGTCAGCTCTTTCAGTCAGAATTGTCATGGAAGACATTACTGAGGAAGTAATGATTCAGCTTACACGTGACTGACAGGCAAGAAAAGCCATGAAATAAGTTATGTGGAAAACTTTCTACCCCAGAAGTATAAGGAATAAAAACAACCTTTATGACCAAGGGGACGAAGGGCAGGTGGAGAAATAAACCTGAAGTTGGAAAGGTAAGCCAAAGACAGAACACAAAGAATTTCCTAGGCTATGGTAGGAAGTCTAGATGCCATGCTAACAATTGCAAAGTGTCACTAGGGTAGTAATATTATGATTTAAATTAACACTAAATATACCTTGACTGCTATGCGGAAAATGAATAATAGGGAAAAGAGTAAAAGCAACTCCTCCAATCTCAACTATGTGATATTTTCTATTGCCTCGGCTGAGAAATGTTAATAACTTTGAAAGGGGAAGTGATGGCTGAACTGGAGAATAATGAATGAGTATATATTTTAAAATAGAATAAACTAGTCTTGCTAGGGAATGTTTGTGAAAACTGAGTTGGGGGTGGGCATCAAGGAAACCCCTTCATTATTTCCCAGGGTGACTTTTTAAGAGAAGAAAAATGAGCATGAGAAAGTATGAGGGACAGTGGTGGAGCAACAGGTCTTTTATTTCTGACAGATTGTATTTAATGCATCTCTTAAACAGATCCTGATAGAATCTGATGATAAGGAAAGAAGACCCTCTCAGAGAAGAGAGTGCAAGTGGATATAGACATAGGCATTCTATACTTTGGATGGGAAGAGGAGGAAGCAACTCAAAACAATGATTTCCTTTTCTTTCTAAGACTGGGGCTGGGTGGCAAGTAGCCTAAAGTGACAATCGGTGGAACTTAGAAACCTAGTATGATATCTGGGAAATTTTGGGATCCATTTTAGATTGGGAATGATAGATTTATTATAAGATAATTCTACTTTATTCTAAAATAATACAGTTTTATATAACTGCCGAAGTAAATGCACAGAAAAAGTGAGTAGTAGAATTTTGGCAGAGATATGTGACATATGCATAAATTGTGAAGCAGTCTTAGAGGAGTGCTCTTAAAATGATCAACCATGTCATAACCAAAAATGAGAATAAAGGAAAGGTTGATGAATTGGAAGAAGTATAAGGGTCCATGAACTATGAAAGTGTTTGTACAATAGCCACTTGACTAATAAATGATAGAATGCATTACAGGCCACTTGCGGTTTAAACATCTGTTCTAGTAACACAAGAGAAACAATCTAAAGACAAATTAAGTAATCAAATCCTTAACAGGATGAGTCACAGTTCTTGCTTTACTCTCATATAATTTTCTCCTAGATTAATTACATTGTGTTCCTGTATTTTGTTCTATAACTGGATGGATTTGAAATCCAAAATAGAAAAATATACAAATAATTAGTGAGTAACAGAGCATCAAGTCATCTACATAGATTTAGCAACCATATAATAAGATAAATGTGTTAATGCAATTATTCATGTCTTCCCATATAGGCCACTCTCAGTTTCCCTTTTTGTTGATACCCAACATCAGAATGCTGCATTTGTTGAATCTAACAAGATAATATTGATGCATTATTATTAATTAAAGTTTGTAAAAAGTAAAATAAAATGGAATAACTTATGTTAAATTAAATTTAACATAAATGACTCTGGGTGGCAATTAAAGAGGTGGCCTTTATGCACTTCCTCACCAGGGGGGGCCATGAATTTGTGAACTGAAACAAACCACAGATATTCCAAGGACTTGGCAAAGAACACTTTGCTCAGTGATGGCCTTAAGTAACCACCAATCAAAACTCTTTGTAAACAATTTATACATTCTTTTTCTTCTTTTTGAAGGTCCATGACTTCCATTCCTTAACTGGGTACTATTTGGATTGCTGGCTAAAACTGTATACACTGACATGCAAACTTTGATCCCCAATACAATTTTACTTAATTTTACTTAATTATTGCCTCCTGACAATTTTTGGTTAACAAGTTCATACCTAATTCAGTTTTACATAGTTTTTTTCATCGAATGTTCTTTTTTATTCTAGCATCCCATCTAAGAAAGTACATTACCCTATTTCCAAATATACCACCTTCTGAGGTACTAGAGGTTAAGACATCAGCATATAAATTGGGGGCACATAAATCTGATAATACCCTCCAAAGCAACCACTAATCTATACATCTGACTATTTGGGGCATTTCATATAAAACAATGTGTCTATATATATAAATATATATATATTTATATATACACACACACACACACACACATACACACACACACTCATACATATATACACACATATATATAATTGTGTATGTAAATTTTCCATCACTTAGCATGTTTTCAAGACCCATACATACTGTAAGTGTGTCAGTACTGTTGAGCCTCCCTAGTGAATTTTCAATTTCTATTACTAAAATTTTCATCTACAGATTTCCCATTGTGTTTTCATATATATCTCTTGATATTCTGTATTTGATAAGAAATTGTCATGATACTTTTCTTTAATTATTTAATCTTAGTTTCCTTTGGTTATTTGAACATATTTATAATAGCCCATCTGAGCCCCTTGAAAGGCAATTTTTATTTTTTGCTTTTTTTCTATGCAAGGGTCACATTTTCCACTTTATTTGCATATCTCATTTTTGTTGTTGTTGTTGCAAACTGGACATTTTTGGTAATATGATATATCACCTGAATATAGATCCCACCCCTCCACCTGGTGGTGGTGATTAGTGTTGTTGTTTACTTGGTGATATATTTGTTTAGTAACATGCATAAAGTAACTCTGTAAAGTATATTTTCCCTGCTATAATGTCCCTGTTCCTGTTATTATTCTTTCTGTTTTTACCTTTAGCCTGAGGTACCCAGGGATTGCTCCTGGGGTTGTAGGGGTGAGTTATTAAGTCATTTAGTAGCAAAATGTTGTACTTAAGTCCTCTTACCAGTTAGATTTTTCCCCTTTTACTGTTGGATGTGTTTGTAGCTTGAAGGCTGCAAACATCCTTCAAGGAAGTCATGTACTTTTGTTTCATGTTCCATCGGAGGCTATTACTTCAAATCCTCCCTCTGTGATCACTCCTTAGAGGGTGTCACTTGGGCATGTGCACAGTCTTCCAGACTAGAGGGGCATAAGTGTTATTTTTTTTTTGCTATATTTTATCAGTTATGCTATTACAGTTGTCCCATTTTTTCCCCCTTTATCCCCTCTGCCCTGTGCCCCATCCCATCATCCCCACACCTCTTAGTTCAAGTCCATGCGCTGCACATATAATTTCTTTGGCTTGTTAATTTCCTATACTAATCTTAGCCTCCCCCTGTCTATTTTTTTTCTTTGTCACCACTTTCCCCAGCCCCATCCACCCTAGGCGGTGAAAGACCGATACCATATAATCTCACCTATACGTGGAACCTAAACAAAAAATAAACAATCAAGCAAATTATAACCAGCAACATTGAAATAAAAAACAGACAGCAACCAGAGGGGAGGAGGGAGGGGGATGACAGGGGAAAGGGAGGGGAAGGGTCATCAAGGAACATGCATAAAGGACCCATCAACAAAGTGTTACTTTATTTTTAAGCTGGACTCCTTTAAGAGTCACTCCTAGGATACAGTAGTTAATCGTTCAGTCGGTGTTTTCTTAGAAGTTCCATTTAAGCCACCGTGGCACTGAGTTTTCTTCCCTGTGCTGACAGATCTGCATGTGGCTTGGGGAACGCGTTTAATTGCAGCCCAGGTCCTGCCCTGATTGCTCTGAGGGGGTGCAACACTGCACATGCACACAGGCTTCTCAAATGCCAGAGCTGATCCTGATTCTAGGAGGGCTCTTCTGGGTGGTTTTTCTCCCTGGTTCTATTAAACTTCTGGCTTTTTGTTTTGCTTGTATTGTGGACATACTAGCCTCTTCCTAATTGCTTGCTATGTTACCAAGAGCTCCACTATTTTTTATAGTACTCTTAGGCATGGAATCCTCCATTCTCTGTTCCAACTAAAGTCAGTACCTTCTGGCAAATTGGCAGAACCCTTTGTGCTACAGTCCCCCTTTCCCACCGACAGAACCCATTGTTAATGCACCAGAGCTAGGGGAGTGGTCCACTTTTCTCAGAGTTATACTCCTGATCTAAGACTGGGTACTGTTTGGTGGAAGTGAAGTGGTCGTCCCACATCATTCTGGCTTGCCGCTTCCAGAATGGAACCTCTACTCCACCAGTGAGATGGGTCATAGGCAATCACGGCCTCAGATTTCTGTCATCTGTCAGAGCCCTGCCATCCTAAGGCACACTTCCTTCTTGGGGGGCTGTGTAGAGGATGGGAGACCTGTTCTTCTCTGCTACACCAGAATAGAGCTTTGGAAGCATGAGGCTAGATGGAGTGATAAAAACAAGGGCAGTCTGCCTCTCCAGAGGTGAAACTATAGCCTTTACCTGGGAATTCAGAAGACAGTGAGCCCAGGTCTTTTTGGGTACACATGCTTGGAACAGAGGGTTTATGGCAGAGATTCTGTAACACAAAACTGGGTGGTAGTCAGGTGATGGATGGAACAGGTTGTATCTCAAATGCCACAAATTCTTGCTATTTCTATCAAGATTTAGCGGAACGTTTAAGAAAATGTGTCTTCATTTGCTGCATAGGAGAATATTTCTTTATTTGCTGTATCGTTTTAGGACAGTTTCAAAAGACTTTAAATTATTGCCTTCTTATAATTTTCTTCAGTTTCACGGTTGTTTTGCGGGGGTGGGGGGTGGGTAAAGCCCCACTGAGCTCCTTGTTCTCCCATTATGGAAGACCCAGACGTTTTTCTGTTTTTGTTCTTAATTTTGACACCAATCACTCATTGCTGGTCCCAGGCTCATTTTCCATTATTTTTCTCTCTTGTCATTTACTCTAGAAACATTAAACGTCCTATTTTCCTTAACTTGTTATTTTTAGCTCCTTCTTTCTCTGTGGTTTTCCCTGTGTTCTTCCGACTGCAATGATCTTTGCCCACCCTCTACACTTTACCTTATTACCTCCTGCTCATCCTCAGATCTTCATCTAAACAACATTCTCTGGCCCAGGCTAGGTAAATCATGCCCTTATGGTTTCATGTGTGAAACTTTTTTCTTTTGAATAGTAGCCTTAATTCATTTTGTGTATTAGTATAATTACTTCTGTCTTCTGGGAACACTGAGAATTCCTCTAAGGGAAGAATCTCCCTACTCTCCATCCACCAGCCCTGGCCTGTACTGTATTCCTATAATTCTAATTGTTTTCATTCTCCAAATCCAGTAGTACATCATAAATGCAGTGGATACCTGAGTTAATGTGAACCACCATAACAAAAAAAATGTTTCACACACACACACACACACACACACATATGCATCAAAAATTGCTTCCCATTCATCACCGAGCTCTTGCTCCCAAAATGATTGAGATGAAAGATTTTATCATAAAAATCATATCTATATGGGCAGATAACAGATTTCCTTCTCTGGAGCCTGGTGGAAAGAGTCAGGTCACCCCTACTGGCACTTCAACTTGGATGAACAACATTGAAGTGGCCACGAACTGTAGGTGAGACAGGTCAGTTAGCAACAACCTTCTCAGGGTCCTTTCCAGACCTGCTGCGTGGGCTCACCTCAGGTCTGTCAGCTCATCTCGCCATTACAGGACTCTGCATTTTAAAGAAGTCTATTTTAGGGTGCTGCCTACTGTAGTATAACAGAATATTGCTATATTTATTCAATTAATTTTAGATATCTGCTCAAATTTTAGGACTTCTTGAGTTATGATAAACCTCTTACTCACAATGAGGAATTTCGCCTATATTTTATTTCATCTGAACATCACTCCTTCTTCTGTCCTTTAAAAATTAACAACAGGAAAATTTCTAAGAAACAACAATAAAAATAATTCTTGGCTTTATTTAGCACCTTTATATAAATTCATGACTGAAACATTGTTTTAGATATCGTTAGTTTCTATGTATGAGAATTGATGTAACTTTTAAGACTTATGTTCAAAATTGCTGCCATTTTTACAGCATTAAAATATATTTTTCCAGTTTAAGTTAGATTAGTTAATTTATAAAATTTTATTTAACCTCTTCTTTCTAACAAGCATGTTATTAGGTACTTGAAAAGCCAAGGCACAGTATTTGAATCCAAGAGGTTTATATTGTGATGCAGCAGATAAATGTGAAAACAGATAAACTATGTAATTTATTTGGTCAGTCAATAGGGATAGAGATGAACAAAATGTTGGTATAATATGCAGATAACTATATAAAATATTATGGCATCAAAGAAAAACAAGCTCATAATTTGGACTTCCATGAGTTAAAGAAGACATAATATAGCTGGTGACATTTGATAAGTTTTTAAAATTATGCAGATGTTCATTAGAAAATTAGTAGCAATATGCATAGTAGTTTTTGCAATTAACAATATGGAGTGAGTAAAGTCACAGAGGACTTTGGAGCCTAGTTTATTAAAATAACTAAAAGTAGTTTAGTATTGCTGAAATAAACATTAAGGAAGAGTTAAGGATATTTTAATGTGCTTAAAACCCCATCTTTGTAGCAATAAAATTGTCATAGAAACCAAGACTGCATTGCAAAGAAATATTCAAAAGATGAGTTTGAGCCAGACCTTCTGCCTTAAAGTATTGGTGAAGAATTTTATCATGGTTATTACAGAGGATGTCAAGATTTCATTCTTTAACATGGGGAATAAAATAACTAATTTACATTGTTCAAGTTTCTCTTAAATATGCAGAGAGGTTGTCATCCACAGTTGTACTGCAGCTGAGCCACATTTAATCTGCTAGAAGTAAATTGAGATAAATGGAATATATATGACACTCTGAAGAGTGGAATGCATGAATGTGCAATGAAAATATGTGCCTAAACTGAATGATAAGATACTTTAAGGGAAGAAGCCATGAGAAAAGTAGTTACTATGAAAGTTGGGCAATTTTTCTACCACAATTATTTTATATATTACACTTATCTTGTATAATTAATAATGCTAAGAGGTAGAAGCTGAGAGTTGTGGTAAGAAAAGTATGAATTAGGAGATACGGGCTCCAATCCCAATTCTTTCATAACAATTTTGTCACTTCAGACAAGCCTCTAATCTTCAGAGTTTAAGCTTTAATGTGGTAAAATGGAAACATCAATTGACTGAGTAGTTTATATTATAGGTAATTTAGCAAAAAAGCATTTGTCGATATTTGAAATATGTGTATACCTCCTAAGAGAATAAAGTAAGATATTAACTTAGTATTTTATATAAATATTATTACTAATTAGCTAGTTGGACTATATCAATATCACTTTCATATAAATAAAAACTCCTTAAATAAAAAAATAATTTCTTATAGACTCAAACTGTTCATTTAAATTTTCATGATGTTTCCAAATTTTCTATGGTGTTACTTAAAATGTACATAAACAAAGTTAGGCATATGTCTCTTGAACTTACATAGTCTATTCAACTATTAAATAATATAAAATTACAAACTGCCCTGGCTGGTGTGGCTCAGTTAGTTAAAGTGTTGTCTCATGCACTGAAAGGTTGTGGGTTTGATTCCCCATCAGAACACATACTTAAGTTGTAGGTTTAAACCCCGGTCAAGGAGCCTACTACAAGAAACATCTACTTGGTGCCTCTCTCTCTCTCTCTCTCTCTCTCACTTTTTTTCTCCCCCTTTTCCTCTCAAAAAGCAATGGAAAAAAATTGTCCTTGAGTGAGGATTTAAAAATAAAAAATCACAAACTAAATAAAATATAACAAAATGAAAATTATAACAACATTTATTTTAGCAGATGATGGTTAGTGGCTACCAAATATGTTAACAGCACCCATGTGGGTATTGACATCAGTAGTATAGCTTCTCTAAATTTTAAAAGGTTGACATTTCATGTAATATAAATAGGTCTCAATGCTTTTCCTACTTTTCTCAATGCAAACTACTATGAAAGCTTTCTTCATAAAATAATCTGGGATGACTTTTGATTTTTGGTTCACATAAACTAGGTTAAATCTTCCTTTATTTATATTTTTTTCTCAGGCATAATACTATCGTAGTTTTTCTGCTAAAGTGAGTAATCATGAACACAAATTAAGTGAATCTTGAAATTTAATAAATGGTTATAAGGCAGGCACCCTGAAGACCCATTACTCCAAAAGCAGAGAGCCTCATGCATTTTCCTTAGAGGGAAATGACTTTTTTGAAATACAGTCTGGAGAAAACACTGGTAATCCTGTTAGGGAGCAATTGAGGGGTCTTACAAAAAATGTAAGACCAAGACCAAGTAGAAGCTGAATAGAGAGAAAAGGCAAAGAGACAGCTAGGAATGATCCTTCTTAGGTTGGAGAAAACCTCAAGTCTGATAACCGCCTCTGAAAGGGGACCCAACTTTAATTGGATCAGAATGTGGAACAATTTATGGCCTACTATGGTGCTTAAACAGCACATTGGCAGCTAGCAACTAGAGGATAACTCATGGATGGGACAGTAATAGTGGCAAAGCTGAACTGGGTGACCAAAGAAGACAGAGTAAAAGGCAGGCCAACTGAAATCATAGCCGTAACTTGTAAAACTATGTCAGGGAGATCACAAGTGCCCAGCCTCTTAGGAGCACCATCAGAAGTTTCACGTTGCAAGGGAAATAGGCTTTACTAACATCGTCTCTCCAAGTCATGAAAGAAGCAAGAAAAGAAGTAGATAATAAAGATAAAAGAACCCTGGGCTATGGATCATTTTTTAGAGTTGCTGCAATATATCATCTAAAATATCCAGTTAGCAATAAAAAATAAGATATACAATGAAACAGGGAAGTGCCACTTAAACACAGGTTAGGGAAAGCAGGCAATAGAAACTGACTCTAAGGAGGCCTAAGAAAAGAATATAAGCCACAAAAAGTACATATCATTTGTTATCATTAATATGAGATACCCAAAAGAGGCCAATCTATAGTGGTGGAAAAAAAGAACCATGGTTGCCTAGATCTGAGGCAAGGGCATGGATACTGAACGTATTGAATGGTAGTAAGTTCTTTTTGCAGTGACAAAAACGTTCTAAAATAAGATGTGATGATGGTTGCACAAATCTCTGAACATACTAAAAAGCACCAAATATATACATTAGGTAAATTGGTATATAAATTATATATCTAAAAAATATGCATAATAATTTTATCCATAGGTTATTTTTAATAATGCAGTAAAACCACTGAACAGAAAATCCACTTGAATATTTATTAAAATTAGCTGTAAGAATTTTGATGACTAGTGCAATATTTTTCTAATTCACTATTTTAACTGAAAACTCACTTTATAACTTATTGTATAACTTTGTTACTGCATTGTTACTTCTTTTTGATTAAACGAATATAAAAAAACTATGAGTAAGACCACCAGCAAACTAACAACATAAACAAGAATAATCTGAAACAACAAAAACATAAAAGAAGAGGAAAGAAAGGCCTGAATTCACAAAGATGGAAATCAAATGCATTTAAATGAAAAAGGACTTTTGTATATATAAAACTTTTTTTTTCATAAACCTAATAGTTAACACACACACACACACACAAGAAAACCTTTGACACATAGATTTAAAAAAAAGAAGAAGAAGAAACACAGGAAAGAAGTATGAAATACCACCAAACAGAAACATCAGAAAGAAACACAAAGGAAAGGAACCAATGGAGGTACAGAGCTACCAGAAAATAAAAGATAAAATGAGTATAGGAAATCCTCATACATCAAAAATTACCCTAAATTTAAATGGACTGAATTCACCAATAAAGAGGCACAGAGTAGCAAATTAGATCAAAGAGCAAAACCTAACCATATGTTGCTTTCAGGAGACACACCTAAGCTGCAAAGATAAAGTTAGACTCAAAATGAATGGGTAGAAAATGATTCTACAAGGAAATAGTATCAACAGAAAAGCAAGTTTAACCATACTTATACCTGACACAATAGATTTCAACATAACAAAGGTGAAAAGAGATGAAGATGGACATTTTATAATGATAAGTGAGGTGCTACATCGAGAAGATATAACACTTCTTTATACACACCTAATCAGGGGGCACCAAAATATATAAAACAATTACAGAACTAAAAGAAGAAACAGGCCAAAACACATAGTTGGTGACCTTAATATTCCATTGACAGCTCTAGCTGGATCATCAAAACAGAAAATCAATAAAGTAATATTGACCTTAAATGACAAATGATACCAATGGATGTAATTGACATTTACAGAACTTTTTTATCCCAGAACATTAGATTATACATTCTTATCCAGTGCACGTAGCACATTCCCAAAGATAGGCAAAATGTTGGATCATGAAATTAGCCTCAAAAAATTCAAGATGACTGACACACAGACCACTGGAACAAAATTAAGAGACTAAAACCACATGTATAAGGGCAAGTCATTTTTGACAAAGGAGACAAAAACACATAATGGAGAAGAGAAAGTATCTTCAATAAATGGTGCTGTGAAAATAAAAAAGCCACATGCAAAAGAATGAAACTAGATTACAGTTGGTCCCCATGTACATAAATTAGCTCAAAACAGATCAAAGACCTAAATATAAGATCTGAAATAATAAATCACATAGTAGGAAACATAGGTACTATTTGTATGGACCTTGGTTGTAGAAAACATTTTATGAATTTGACCCCAAAGGCAAGGAAAGTAAAGGTAAAGATAAATGAAGGAATATATTAAACTAAAAAAGCTTTTACAGAGCAAAATAAACCACCAACAAACAAAAAGGCAACCAACTGAAGGGAGATGATATTTACAAACATCTCAAACAAGGAGTTAAAATCCAAAATATATAAAGCTCATACAATTCAACACCAAACAAATTATCCAATTGAAAAATGGGCAGAGGACCTGAACAGAAAATTCCCCCAAGAAAATATAAAACAGGCCCCAAAATATATGAAAAGATGATCAACTTCACTAGTTATTAAGGAAATGTAAATCAAAATTACAATGAAATATAACCTCACACTTGTTAGAATGGCTTTTATCAGCAAGCTAGGTAATAACAAGTGTTGAAGAGGTTGGGGAGAAAAAGGAACCCTCATTCACTGCTGGTGAAAATGTAAACTGGTAGGGCCACTATGAAAAATAGTATGGCAGTTTCTCAAAAACTTTAGAATAACATTACCTTATCAACCAGCAATCCCTCTTCTGAATATCTACCTGAAAAATTCAAAGCACTTGTTTGCAAAGATATATGCACCCTTATGCTCATTGCAGCATAGAGACAACAAAAGTGTCCTTTGACAGAGGATTGGATAAAGAAGATGTGGTATAAATATACAATGGGATACTGCTCACCATAAGAAAAGTTGAAATACTGTCATTTGTGACAACATGAATAAACCTTGAGAATATTATGCTAAGTGAAATAAGTCAGTCAGAATAAGCTAAGAACCATATGAATTTACTCATATGTGAAATATGGAACTGAAACTCATAGGTACAGACAGCAGTATGGTGGTTACCAGAGGGAAGGGAGTGGGGGACAAAAAAGGGTAATGAGGGCCAAATATGAGGTCTTTCCAGAAGGTATCCAGAATTATATGAAAAATGGAGACATTTTTGAAGAAGATATAAGATACAAGAAACATTGTACATAGAATACTGATACCTCATTCCCCTTCAAAGAAACATCTTGGGATCTCACAGTTTTCCCAATCTCCATCAGCTGTCCCAGTGTATTTTCCTGAGTCTCATCAATGACCTGAAATCTCTTCCCTTTCAAAGGTGATTTTGGTTTTGGGAAAAGTCAGAAGTCCCAGGGTGCCAAATTTCAGCTGTGGAGAGGATGAGTCATCTGGGTAATTTGATGTGTCACCAAAAAACTCCACATAAAATGTGATGCATGAGCAAACATGTTGTCATGATGAAGCTGCCAATGACCAGATCCCCATAGCTGTGTCCTTCTGAATCAGCTGAATAATTTCCATGGAAGAATGTTCAAACTTATTGCAAAAATTGATTAAGGTTCATTGCTCTACTTGCTCAGTTATTTTAAATATTAACGGCCACACAGTACACATGCTCACTCAATGGCATCTACCACCCCCACTGACTAGTACAGTGAAGTCATCATTGTTCATGCATGAGCATTCCAGTCCACTCTCTTTGGCACCAGGTTTATCGATGTTGTGACAACTGTTCTTGTTATATTAATATGGTTGGACTTTTTCTCGTACATGGTGACGGAAGATTATTTGACTTTTTTGGGCATACGATGCAATTCATGGACCATATATCATAGAAATACACACTTGAAACCTACATAATCTTATTATCCAATGTCACCCCAATAAATTTAATTTAAAATAAACAAAAGAAGAGATCTCAAAAAAATGTTAGGGATCTACACTATACATCAAAAAGATTGGGTCATCAATAAATGTTTGCTGAATCATGAAAAACAATGCCATTATTTTTTAATTTAATTTTAAATTTATTGAGTGACACTGGTTATTAAGATTAACCCATCTTATGAGGGAATAACATTTCTTGACATTACTCAGTTATTCATTTCTTTTGATATGTCAGAGAACAAAAAAACTGAGGACATTATTTGGCTGTGGACTTCTATTTAGTTTTCTATCAATTATTACAATTATATCAATGATAAGTTAACCTGCCTAACAGAAGTTTGGTGGTCACTGAGACCATAGCTCCCACCTATGTAACATTTTTTTCTTTTTATCTCTTTTGGCTACCCCCAACATCCCTTCATTTCCTTTTTTTTTTCTGAATGTAGCTGAAAGATGTCATGTTTTACAGTCACCTTTTGGCATGCATACACACCTTCCTCAATCAAAATACTTAAATCTTCAAAGAACTCTGGGTAAGCAGATAATTCACTTTCAGCCATCACCAAAAAGCCATGATTTTAGTTCTTTCTGCTTTTCTTTCACTGTGTCCTGTGACAGCATATTTTTATACTTTTTTAATGTTACACACAGACAGCCAAATCAAAAGCCTAAATAAATTCTGAAATGAAGAGAACTAAAGATCTTCAATATTTCAGGCATTGTTTCCTCAATACTAGTCCCATGGAAGGATGGTAGGAAATAATGAAGTATAAATTAAACAAATAGTTCACAGGGTGATTTTATATGTATTCAAAAGTAGATTCATCCTGGTTGTAACCAAAGTCTCTGAGTAGACTGCACACAGGGCAAATAAATAGGTCCTGCAATGAGCTCTCTACATTTTAAAAGAAATGGTCTGTACCAAGAAATACAGTGGAAATAACTGCCTCTGCCTTTCTTACAGCCTCAGAGTGAAGTCCTTAGAAGGATGAAGCATTTAGTAATATCTGAAAGTTGGGACATTTAAAATTCAGATGGTATATTCAATCCATATGCTCGCTAGTGCTTCTGATAATCAGTTAAACAAACTAAAATGTTCTCACTAAGATTTAAGTGATTTTTTGAGGGGCCCATATCTGTCAATATTTTTTAAAAGCATCCAAGAAGTTTAAAGAAGATGAAATAAAATTGCTTTTTAAATATCAATTTTATTTGTATCCTTAAGCATTAGAAAAATTCTCAGTAAAATTTATCTTCAGACTCCAAATAGCTCTATAGGGGACCATGTTATTAACAAATGGGGCAAAAAAGATTACTAATTCAGCTTATTTTGTTATTTTGAGATCTGAAATATAATATCTATCTACAGAACCTGTTAGTGGTGCTTGATCATTAGGTCATTACACTATTTCATTACTGTCAATAAAAAATATTCTTTTATTTTGAAAGAAAAACAATTGCTAGCATGCTGTTATTGAAGTCTTGGTTTTTCATAAGTCTATACTATATAAAGAATTGTGCTAATAAGTATTTTACTGCCATCATCACATAATATCAGCATTTTTATGTAAACCAGTTTTACAATTTTGATTCACAGTGCCTAATTTTAATTTCTATTGATATTACCAATATTGATCTAAGCATATTTAATATTAATATATTTGGACATTGTATCATATGTAAATAATTTCTCTGTACTTAAATTTTAGTTTAAAGTCTCTATATCAAATTTCATGGAGGTATGTTGAAGGCGCTTTTATGGATTTATAAAAAATAGAGATTGTTTTTGAAAATAAGCTTTGCAATTTGGAAGTATATGGTCAGTATGAGTAAAGGACAATGCACTATTATAAAATATTCCCTAGGGACAATTCATTATGTTAACTTATATAACATAGTTTGATATCCAGCTTTTTGAATACAAGCTTAAAAATCTGGTTTTCATCAGCACAAAAAATAGTAACAATACTAATAAAAACCACAGCAACAATTAACACCATATAGTACCGCAACCAGTAGCATTACTCCCACCTTATAGCTGAGAAAGTTTAAACACAAAGAGCCTTAAGCAACTGTCCTTCTCCTACCCACTCCCCAGTTACCTTCATTAACTAAGCAATAAAAACCTCAAAATTTTGTCTTCTGCCTCATCTCCACTTCCCTTTTTTCTGTGATGGTAAGCTGGATATAAGAGAGTTATTTTCTTTGTCTCCTATTTCCAATAAAATAATCATGAGACTTTTGGGACTATTGCATTTTAATAACAATTTTTAGTCTCTTTTGTCCCAGCCCTCAGGGAACTTGGGAGGTGTGCACTTTACTTTTGTCATGCCTAGTTGTGGTCATTTTCCCATTTCTCTGGAGATACTGTTTTTTTAAAATGTAAATGTAGAGCATCCATAATTGTTTTGTGTTTCATAATAAAGGCTAAATTACAACAGTCTTCAAGGGGTCTGCTATCTCTCTAACCTGCTTTCCTATGATTCTTGCTCATTTCCGTTCAAACATAGAATCTTCTCTGCAAGTTCTTGGAAAAAAACACATGTTCACCTCCTCAGGACCTGAGCTTTAGGTGTCTGGAATTCTCTTCCTCTGGATACCTATTATCTTATTTCCTTCAGATCTTGTTTTAATGTCAACTTTTTTGAGATGCCTTCTCTAATAACCCTGTATCATATAGGACCCCATACTCAAGCCACCTTATCATGCTTTATTTTTTCAACAGTGCCTTTTGACACCTAATCTATGATGTTTGTTGTTTTGTTTACTGTTTGCATTCACCATAAAGTAAAACCTCCATTAGGAACTGTAACTAAATAATCTCCTTACATTTTCAGTGCAGAGAACTTTGCCTGTGATATGACAAACATGAAAATACTTGAAGAAAGGATAAATTAACTTTGGAAGAAAGGGCATTTTCTTTCAATAACTACATTATGTGTTTTAATCTAATTACCAGACAGTGACAAACATGTAACCCACCTAAGAAAACAAGAATATTATAATACATAACATTTTATTTTGTTTGCTCCCTCATTTTGTCAAGAATCACTCCAAATTGTTTTTGTCAATACCATGTCAATTTTTTTTGTAAAACCAGCTCTTCAATATATTTTGCTATGTTGGAAAGGAAATATTAACAAAAATATCACAATAAAATTTTACCAAAATTATTTTTATGATTTATAACTACATTAGCTAGTTTGAGAGATCTTCATCGTGCTTATTTTTTAAAAAAAGAGTACATGTATTATAAAATCTATCTAAAATATCAAGGACCTTATATTTGTGATTCTAGATTGCTTATGTTTTCCCTTATGATACCTTCATTTTTTAATTTTTTTAAAATTTATTGATTTTAGAGAGAGAGGGGAACAGTGGGGAGGAAGGATATATATGTATGAGAGAGAGAGAGAGAGAGAGAGAGAGAGAAAGAGAGAGAGAGAGAGACAGAGAGAGAGAGAGAGAGAAGGAGATCAATTTATTGTTCCTCTTACTGTATTCAGTGGTTAATTCTTATATGTGCCCTGATAGGGGATTGAACCCACGACCTTGGCATATGGAGACGATGCTCTAACCAACTGAGTTATCCAGCCAGGGCACTTATGATGTACTCTTTTAAAAAAAGAGAAAAGGAATGGAAAGGGAAGGGAAAGGGAAAGGGAAAGGGAAAGGGAAAGGGAAGGAAAGGAAAGGAAAGGAAAGGAAAGGAAAGGAAAGGAAAGGAAAGGTCCTCTCAGATTATTTTTTCCCCTGCTGGTTTCAGCAGCTTGATTTTAATACTCCCCAGAGAGCTCTCAAACATTTGTGTGATTTAATGGCCTGCTATTATTAAACCAGTGATACTTTATTTTATTTTATGTTGTGATTGCCATAACTATTACATTAACATTTGAATAAAATGCAATATCACTGAAAGTGTGTCAATGTATCTCTTAGTGAATTAATCTATATCCCTTGCCTAGGACTTGCTCTTTGGTGCATAATAAATGTAATAATAGCAATGATAAGTCTGGCAGATATTCTGGCAGAACTGCCAGTGAGCAGTGGTGGGAGGAGATTCAAGGAATTGAGCTTGTTAAGAGATGGTTCAATGCAGGAGAAATGACATGTGACATTTCGTCCCACAGTGAGACGAGAGAGTATGTGGGGATGGTCTCTTGTCAGCAATGTGTGCAAGCTTGGCATGATGTGAGTCTCTTCTTGTGTTTCTGGTTGCCCTATATAGCACAATAATAATGGATCATTAAATCTGTTGTCAAATCCCACAGAATATATATCATCTGGAATAAAAGAGAGAAAACAATGTGAAAAAAATAGAAAATGTATTTCCCTGTAAATAATACCTTCTAACAGTCTATAATGAGTACAAAACTTAGGGTAATACAACCCAGGGAAGAAAAAATTAATATGTAGAAAAATATTAGAATCTCCCTTTATATGCATAGTTATCTAAATATAAGAAATAACAGAATACTGTCCTAAAATGTTTAATATTCAGATTGCTATAATTATGCTCATTCATTCCATAGGGTATAATGGGGCACATATTATACCCAAATACTCTAAAGGAAAAGATCTACAGTGGCTGCCAAATACCTTTGTGGTGCCCAAATTGGTTATTATACTTCAGTACACTGTGATATCTTTCATTGTTAAGTATGTTCAAATAAGTTATCCAGTAAAAAAGAATAAGAACCCATGGACATGGGCAATAGTAGAGGGGGCGGGTAGGGTGGAGGTGGAAGAGGGAGTATGCGGGGTAAACGGTAATGGGAAAAATACCATAAAATAAACTGATAAAATAAGTAAATAAAAAGAATATTTTATGGATTTAATCATATTTACTTTTATAAAATTGACGAGCAAACACAAAAACAAATAAAACAAATAAAACAAAATATCTGAACTGTAGAAAGAAATGATCAATAATGAGAACACAACTGAAAAATAAAATGACATTGCTGCTATTTCTCAAACTGTGACATTATCAGCCATATTATGAGTTAAAAATAATAGTCTCATATAATTTGATTCCCAGTCTCTCTGAAAGTCAAAATCACCCCAATTTAAAATATGGGTATTTATTGCATGTGATAAATAATGCTTTCAGTTGTTTACTGATAGACTGTATACAGCATAAAAATCAGTAAGTGATATGAAAACTAAGCATCTTAAATATGAAGATAAAACTTTTCTCCAATATTTAAAATCATGTAACTTTTGATTCAGTATTTTATACAATTTCATTCAACAATCTTATAGGCATAGAATTATTTTTGTAACTACTCACTTAATAACAAAAATCCCAGAATCCACAATTTTTTAAAGTCTATTTTTATGTTATAAATACTATCAGAAAAACAACAAAATGACAACTAAAAGTCAGTTGTCTGTAAACAATGACAAAGAAGATGTACAGAAGCATCAATAAAATTTTGTAAAATAAGCATTACAACAAATTTCTCAATGTGAATGCATTTTTAAACAATTTTATTTTAAAATATAGCTACTTGTGACATGTTGTGCTTCTGGCATAATATATGGAAGATTGCTGAATGAAACTTATAGCTATTGGAGAAGATATATTCTTCACAATAAATTATGTCTATATAGAAAAAGTTGTTCACTGTTTGCTTTGATTAAAAATAAAAGAAAGGGTTAGATCACTGAGATAGCCTGAATGTTAAAAGAATTCATTGAATCAATAATATACAAGCTAAGTAGGCTATTGCAGCAAAGAAGTTGATAACTGAAGGACATCATTGGAAATATGCAGTTTTAATATTTGTATTATTAGTGGAGTGGCCCCTTGGGAGAATCATGCAGGAACCACACAGAAAATGTCCAAATGTGAGGCCAAGGATTTACAGAGCAAAGAAACATATTAACATTCAGAAATATTTGAGATGGAAAGCTTTAAGTTGTACCTTACCAGCCACAATATCTAGAATGGGAATGATCTTTCATTGTGATGAAGAGACAGTTATCAATTCTCTGATAAATTCTTGGTTGAGGAATCAGCTTCCTAAATTTAGGAGTAACCTTGAGAACTGGATTGGAGATTTTTTTGAAAAAGCCTTACAACAGGTTCTGAAGCAGAGGGTTTGGTGAAAATCTGAACATGAAATATCATCTGGAATTTACCAAAGAGGTTTTAAATTGGGTGCGAGAATCTCTTCCAGACTCTCACAAACCAATGGACACCTACTATGACTCCAGTAAAGAACAGTTAGCACCTTGAAGGAGTTTGAAGGAGACATTCTTGAAGGAGTTTTAAGGTTGATAGGTATCTTCGATATGTCTTGGGTGAGCATGAAAAATTTTCCTGAAACAAGAAGTGTGAGAGAAGACAGCAACGTTTGATGCACAAAATATTCCAAAGGAAGTAAGAGAGTGTTGAAGAAAGTCTTTTTTTAAAAATAAAGGATCCAACGAATGCTAAGCATGTCAGTATTGCAGCTGCTCCTTGGAGCACCAGGGTTAAAGCAAATGTAGGGGAATACCCACATCTTGGAACAAAGTCAGCCTTTGGAAATTGAACAAGTTATGTTAGAAACAAACTGGAAGAAAGCTGAAGACAGAAAAAGGAAACTAGAAGAGCTTCTTAATTCTGTTGATCAAAAAGTATCAGAACTTAAAAAGAGGTTTCAAAGTAAGACTTTAGAGCCTGCCAAGCTTGAAGCTTAATTAAGCAAAGCACAAGAAACAATTAAGGCTGCAGAAGTCTTAATCAATCAGCTTGATAGAGAATACAAGAGATGGAATGCTCAGGTTGTAGAGATAACAGAGAAATTAGCTACTCTTCCTAAAAGGGGTCAACTAGCTGCTGCATTTATTACATATCTTTCTGCTGCTCCTGAGGGTCTGAGAAAAACTTGTTTAGAAGAATGGACCAAGTCAGCTTCTCTTGAAAAATTTGATCTAAGGAGATTTCTTTGAACTGAAAGTAAGTAGTTGATTTGGAAAAGTGAAGGCCTACCATCAGATGACCTTTCCGCAGAAAATGTTATTGTTATCTTACAAAGTCGAGTATACCCATTTCTTATAGACCTTTCTTCCCAAGCTACAGAATGGTTAAAAACACATTTGAAAGACTCGCATTTGGAAGTTATTAACCAGCATGATAGTAAGTTTATCACAGCTCTTGAGTTGGCAGTGCATTCTTACTATGCAAGAGATGGATGGCTTAGAGCCTGCTCTTTACTCACTATTGAAATGAGACCTGGTTGCTCAAGGACCATATTATGTGGTACAATAGGTGACAAAATGATTGACTACAATGAAGAATTTTGCCTTTTTTGTCAATAAGAAACCCAAATCCCTTTATTCCACTGGATACAGCTTTATCATTACTGATATTAACTTCACTACATGAAGAAGTGGATTATGAGGACAGCTTTTACTTTCAAATACTCAGCATGAAAAACCTGATTTAGAGGAGCAGAAAAACAAAACTATTACAATAGGAAAAAGATAAGAAAATACAGTTAGCCAAGATGGAGGAATCACTTTTAGAGACAGTTGTCACATCTCAGGGTAATATTTTAGAAAATAAGGATTTGATTGAATCTCTGAACCAGACAAAAGCAAGCAGTGCACTTATTCAAGAATCACTTAAAGAATCTAACAAACTCCAAATTTTTCTTGATCAAGAGTGGGATGCCTATCTTCCTCTGGTGGAGAGTGCTAGAAGGGTGTACTTCATTTGATCTCTGACTTGTTCAAAATTAATAACATGTATCATTTTAGTTTGGCTTCATTTCTTCAACTTTTCCAGTGAGCTCTACAAAACAAATAGGATTCTGAAAATACAGAACAGCAAATTCAGCCTGTTATCAGATCATTAAAACATAGGGTATATGAATACATATGCCATTGTCTATTCAAGGCTGATCAGTTGATATTTGCTTTGCATTTTGTTTGAGCCATCCATCCTGAACATTTGCAAGGAAATGAATGGGGTATTTTACCGGTGTCCTTGTCGGAGATGTGTTGTGGAAAGCTGACTCTAAACAAAGATACTTCCATCCTGGATAGCTAAGGAGAGAAACTGGGCAGTGGCATCATTAAAGATTGCTCTCCCCAGTCTTTTTCCAGACACTGTGCTTTGAAGATGTAGCTCTGTGGCGTACTTACTATCATCACTCAATGTGTGAGCAAGAGTTTCCATCTACTTTTGCAAAGAAAGTTTCCTTATTTCAGCAGGTTCTTGTGGTACAGTCTCTCAGACCAGGCAAGCTGCAAAGTACCATATCTCTCTTTGCATGTAAAATTCTGAACTAAAAGAGTTATCCCCACTTCCTCTAAATTGCAAACATCTGTATAAAGAGACAACAGAAGCTGAACCCATCTTGATAATTATTTCTCTGGGTGCTGATCTTTCTCAGGAACTTCAAGAACCTGCTAATACTGAAAGAAGTGGAGGGTGTTATCACCAGGTTGCCATGGGTCAAGATCAAGCTTATTTAGCAATTTAAATGCTAAAAGAATGTGCCCACAATGGAGGTTGGCTCTTTTTGAAAAACTTACATCTTGTGGTATCTTGGCTGCCAGTTCTGGAAAAGGAGTTGAATACTCTTCAGCCTAAAAGATTCCTTTCATCTTTGGCTCGCTGCAGAAGTTCATCCCAATTTTACTCCTATTTTATTACAGTCAGGTTTGAAGACAATGATGAGTCACCTCCAAGCTTAAAGAAGGATTTAATGTGTACTTATGAATCTTGGACTCCTGAGCAAATTAGCAAAAAAGGTAACACACATTGAGCCCATGCTCTCTTCAGTTTTGCATGGTTTTGTGTTGCATGTCAAGAAAAAAGAAATTATATTCCACAGGGTTGGATGAAATTTTATGAGTTTTCTTTATCAGGTCTTCGGCTGGGTATAGCATTATATTATAGGCTCTTTGATGGTAACACAGATGTACAATGGGAACTTATACATGGTTTACTCAAACATGCTAGTTATGGAGAACATATAGGTAAGTATTTTGATCTTAGAGTTCTTCAATCATACCTAAAACAGTTTTTTTTAATTCTTCAATAATTGATGTAGTAAACCAGAGGAACAAGAAAAGTGTTTTTCCATATTCCTTTTCTCTACCAAAATCCTGTAACATTTTGGACTATTGTGTTGTCATTGAAAAACTTCCAGAGGATGACAAACCTAGTTTCTTCGGTCTGCCTGACAATACCGTTCACTCATCTCAGCATAGGATCAGTCCTCAGGTTATTTCACAGGTGTGGATTTTGGGCAGATCTGTAACAGCTGCTTGCAAATATGATAGAGAAACCTGGCCTAATGAACTTTTTCCTGTCCTCAATCTCTGGAGAAATTAAACCAGGATTCAAATCTGATTCATCAGAAAGTGTCTCCTCCTAATGATTGACAACAATCTCCAATATTAACATTCATCACTCTTGAGCAACTTAATGCCATTCCTTAGTCCAAAGTGTCCATCAGTATCTTGCCACTCTCAGCAAAGTTGTCAGAGGAACTACCTTATTGAATTCAGAAGTACAAAATTTGGTAAGTGCTTTATTAAACCAAAAGTGCCCTCTCACATGGCAGAGCAATTGGGAAGGCCCAGAAGATCCTTTACAATATCTTAGAGGTCTTGTATCTTGTGCTCTTGCAATATAAAGAGAGAGAACTCCTGGCCAAGATGGAGGCATAGGTAAACAGGCTATACCTCTGCTCACAATTACAGCTAAAATTACAACTAGACTACAAAACAAAGTTCAACCAGATTCATTAGAAAACCAAGCTATATGGAATTCCAGCAATGAAGGATTTAAAGAAGCCACATTCGTCCAGATGAGTAGGAGGGTCGGAGTTGAGGAGGAACGAAGAGGCACACAGAGGTGGCTGAATGGGTGGTCTCACATTTATGTGAGGTGGATAAAAACTGAGAGGGGTACCTTGAGAGTGAGTAATTCCAGCCCCAGACCAGAACACTCAGCCCAGGGTTCCACAGACACGAAGATAAGTCCTCATAACTTCTGGCTGCAAAAACAGTGGGGGTTGGATCAGTGGAAGAAATTGCAGGATTCTCAAGAAACTTCTCTTAAAGGGCCTGCAACAGACTTAGGACTCACACAGACCCACCCCGTCTGGGATTCAGCACCAGGGCAACAGCTGGAAGGGCACAAGTGGCATACATGGAGAAGGTGAGAAGTGGAGTGACTGGCAATGGGTCATGTACCAGGGAAACGGCTTTCTCTTGGGTAATCTCCAGAGGCCAGGCAGTGGCATTGTCCGTTCTCTGAGCAGCCCCAGACCCGGAGCCACGAAGCAGTGAATTGGGTTGCCCTGCCCTGAGGTTCCACCCCACACAATTTACTGGTGCCTTCTCTATGACAGGCCACACTGTTAAGACAGGGAGTCAAAACAACTCTATCTAATACACAGAAACAAACACAGGAGGGTGCCAAATTGAGGAGACAAAGAAATAGGTCCCAAATGAAAGAACAGAACAAAACTCCAGGAAAAGAGCTAAATGAAATAGAGATAAGCAACCTATCAGGTGCAGAGTTCAAAACACTGGTTATCAGAATACTCAAAGAAATTACTGGGTACTTCAATAATACTTTTATGATCCAAGCAGAAATGAAGGTTGCATTAAATGAAATAAAGAAAAACCCCAAGAGAACCAGCAATGGAGGGGATGAAGCTGAGATTCAAATCAACAATTTGGAACTAAGGGAAAAAAAAGAAGCAGAACAGCAAAATGAAAAAAGAATACCAAAAAAAAAAAATGAGAATAGAATAAGAAGCCTCTGGAACATCTCCAAACATATCAACATCTGAATCATAGGGGTGCCAGAAGGAGAAGAGGAAGAGCAAGAAATTGAAAACTTATTTGAAAAAATAATGAAAATACTTCTCTAATTTGATGAAGGAAATGGATATACAAGTCCAGGAAGCACAGAGTCCCCAACAAGTTGGACACAAAGAGGGCCACACCAAGACACATCTTAATTAAAATTCAAAAGGTTAAAGATAAAGAGAAAATCTTCAAAGTGGCAAGAGAATAACCAAGAGTTACCTACAAAGGGGTTCCCATAAAACCGTCAGCTGATTTCTTCTCAACAGATACTTTACAGGCTAGAAGCAACAGGCAAGAAGTATTCAACCTGATGAAAAGCAAGGACCTACAACCCAGCTTACTCTATCCAACAAAGTTATCATTTATAATGGAAGGGTAGATAAAGCACTTTCCAAACAAGGTAAAACTAAAGGAGTTCATCATCACCAAACCATGATTACATGAAATGTAAAAGGGAACTATAGAAGAAAAAGATCAAAATGATGAACATTAAAATGGCAACGAATGCACAATTAACAACTGAATCTAAAAAACAAACTAAACAAACAACTAGAACAGGAACAGAATCATAGATATGGAGATCATTTGGAGGGTTATCAGCTGTGAGGGGGAAAAGGTAGAATGGGGAACAGCTGCAGGGTTTAAGAATTACAAATTGGTAGGTACAAAATAGACTGGAGGACGTTAAGAACAGTATAAGAATTTGAGTAGCCAAAGAACTTATTTACATATTCCATGGACATGAACTAAGGGGTTGCTGGAAGGAATGGGGGTTCCCTGGTGGAGGGGGGCAAAGGGAGAAAAATTGGGACAACTGCAATAGCATAATTGATAACATATATTTAAAAAATATAATATATATAATAGTTGCACTGACCAGTGTGGTTCAGTTCAGTTGGTTGGAGCATCGTCCCATAAACCGAAAGGTCTTGGGTTTGATTCCTAGTCAGTGGACATGCCTGGGTTGCAGGTTTGGTTCCCAGCTGGGCATGTACAAGAAGCAGTGGATACTTCTCTCCCTCTCTTTCTCCTTCCTTTCCCCCTCTTTAAAAATCAATAAGCATTTCCTTTGGTGAGGGTAAAAAATATAAATATTTAAGCCCTGGCTGGTGTGGTTCAGTGGATTGAGTGCTGGCCTGAAAACCAAAGGGTTACCGGTTTGATTCCCAGTCTAGGGCACATGCAGGCTAGGTCCCCAGCATGCGGCGCGAAAGAGGGAAGCACACTTTGATGTTTCCCTCTCTTTCTCCCTCCTTTCCCCTCTCTAAAAATAAATAAATAATATCTTTTTAAAAAACTTATCCCCATTAAATGTGATACTGCCCCTGGGCAGTTGCATGTAGTATCATTAATATAATCTTCACCTAATTTCCATTTTGATATAATTATTCCAAATTTGGTTTTAGCTGCTCATTCTTCAGGTTAGGTAACAAAAACCCAAATAATACAAAGATTGGTGTGTGCAGAAAATTTAACATGTAATATATTTAATATTTGTAAAACTATATTATCTATGTACTTAAAATTCATTGAAATAAAATGTCCTACCTAATGAATAGTAATATCTCTTTCTTTTAAAGAATGAAAAATGCTTTGAATAAAAGAAAAAAGATACCCAAATAAGTTTCAGAAACACGTTACCAATTTAGGCTGCATAGCTACACATTGAAATTAAGGCACGCATTTTAAAATTCCTTGTGGTTTTTGGCTTGTTGATATTTGATGTAATTAAAAATAGCTAATGGGATTTTGTAGTATGGTAGAGTGTTTGGTTGAATGTCTGGCGGTAGTTGGTTAATTGATGGTCTTTTAATGGGAAAATTCAAAAAAGTTAAATAAGATCTGGAACAGCTAAAGGAGTCTTACGCTGTAGCCATATTGTCACTTTCTATTAATATACCAGATTTCTCTCAGGAAAGCTCAAGATCCATTTAATATTTCTCATAACATTAATGCAGGACAAGTAGAAAAAGGAGAAATATCATACCAATCTATACAGTGGAAAAACTGGAAAAGAAGTATAGAGCTTTACAGAGATTATTGTCTCTAGCTGAAACAGGACCAAAACCCATTTCTTCTGTAGCTACTTTGGACCGGAGTGGCTGACATTTATGCTTATATTTTAATAACCATTTGCTTTTGAATACTCCACAGCATAAAAATGAACTCAGCATAATTGATAAATATATCAATGCAAATATCTCATGTAAGATGAATTTATTTGGTCATTCCCGTTGGGAAGTTAATTTGTACTACTTCCGATGAAACACTGCTCATCTTCCTTATTACAAGATGGTTATTTTATAGTACTTTAATATAAATGCTTGACCTTTAGAAATCTAGTTCTTTTGGAGAAAATCCAAGATGTGCATACAATTAAAACCAATGTTAAATATTTTGTGTTGCCAGATCACTAATTAAATTCATGCACATAACCTTTTTCTTCCTGAAATGCAACATTTACTAAATTATTTTTTAATTTGCAAACATTGCTTTGTATAGCTATTGCATTTTAATGAGTTTGGGTGAAACCACAATTTGGAATGAAATCAGAATCTGAAGAAAACATGTACCTTAGCTAAAGAGCTGCCATCCAATCATATTAAAACACACTATTTTCAGAGAAGCTGCAATTACTTTCCCATTTTAAAAGTCACATATTCCCTGTTTAACTGTTGTTTGCCTTTTTTAAAAGAAGTTTAAATAAACCTACAAAGGACAGACAAAAATCTTCCAGAGTGAAAAAACAACTAACTGTCCTCTTTCCCATAGCTTTTTCTTTAATACTACCTCTCAGATATGTTTCTATTGCTCCTGTCTTCCATTTGGTGAGATCAGCCTTCAGAAAGCTCAAAGCCCATGCATCATGTAGGCAGAAATATAATTCTCATCATTTTTTGACTGACTTCAGGAGTATTTCAACCAGACAATGAATAGAGAGAACAGTATATTATGTATAGGCCTAAATATGTAATAATCACTAAATAAAATTAGATTTTTGTTGCAGAATAATTATCTTAAAATATTTGATTTTTACTTGTTGATTTATTAAGTATTTTGACCCTATCTACATGTTCTGTTCTTCAGAATATAATCAATATACAGGAACCTCAGACTTACACATGAGGGGTTTCTGTAAGTAAAGACCTAGAGTGAATGGCTCAGGTTGTGGTATAAATTGTGTGAAACAGTTGGTATCTCAGTTGTCTGAGTAGTTTGCTAAATTCTCTATACCATGATATGTATTATAAAATAATATAGGAACTGATAAAGAGGGATCAAAGAGAGTAAATATATGTGTGTGTGTGTGTGTGTGTGTATGTGGGTGGGTGTGTGCACACACACACATATATACACACACACACAATCACCAAACACATAAGTCTTTAAATAGATGGCTGCCAGTACATTTAACTTGTAGTTACAGTTCCTTCATTTCCTTGAACTCATTTACTGATCTCTTACTAGAAAATATCTTTTAAGTGTAATGATGAAGAAAAAATATATTTTGATAGAGAATGGATAATTTTTCACATTAGAAATGAATTAAAGGATATACTAAATGGTGATTATCATACATTTGGTAAAAGGAACTTGTAAGCTTGGGAATGTAGGAAGGAAATAGGAGCAATGAAAGAATACAATAAGTGGTATTGTCTAAGTAAACATTGTAAACATTGGCTGTATCAAATGATAACAATAATGTCTTGTGCAGTCTTAAATATACACAAAACAACCTGCACAAAAATATGCACATATCAGAGGGGGTTAAATGTAATTAAAGTGTGTAAGGTCTGAGCATTGTCTGGAAGGTGGTACAAGTACCAATTACTATTGAGGTATGTAAACTAATTACAAAATATTGTAAATGTAGGGTAAGCACTTAAGGAATAGTAAAAGTATGTATAAATAACTTAATAGGGGAGGGAAATAAAATGACAAAACAATTTATCCAAAAGGATATAGGGAAGAAGAGAAATATAAAATAATACATGAAAGAAATGACAAACAACTAGAAAGCAGGAATATATTTACATTCAAACACAGAACAATTATGTTAAATATAAATAGACTAAAATCTCCAAATAGAAGATAAAGGCAAAAGTAATACCGGATAAAGGAGTATCTCACAAATAGGTATAAAATGGGAAAATATGTTCCGTGTTATAGCAATATGGGTTATGAGGCAAACTGAAGTTTTTGAATATACATATGCTCTTTAGAGCATAATTCAAACTTAAAAGGCCAAACTTAGTTGAAAATTATTTTTAAAATAATTCCATAAAGGCCTTCAGTGTAATTACATGGTGTGCCTGTATGTGCACACATTTATTTATGTGTATGTTTATACCTATGAAGTAACATAGGGAAGGACTGACATTCTGCTACACATCAAAGCCATATGGGGGACTAGCGGGGTGTCTAACCTGTGGCCCAAAGCAAAACTGTAAATTTACTTAAAACATTATGAGATTTTCTTGTGATTACATGTCACAATATATTTAATGTGTGTCCCAAGATAACTCTTCTCCTTCCAGTGTGGTCCAGGGATGCCAAGAGGTTGGACACCCCGACACCAGAACATAGTTGTCCTCGAACAGCACTTCCGGACACTTGGATTTGTTACAGCTGCGGTGGCCTTAAAAATCTCTCATTCCCTAAACCCTCCTGAGATTATTCTTATTCCCAACCTGATATGTAAACCACTGAAAAAGTTTTAAAGAATGTTCACAGACAATGCATATTATATTAAAATGACCAAGTACTATTATTTAACAGAATTATCATATGCTAAGTCAGTAATAGCAGATGAGTCAATTAATCCAACATTTCTTACTCTTCCCTTCAATGCACAGATTGCTAACAAATTATAAAACTGTTTCAGCTTGATTTTAGGGATTTATTTTTAGCATCTTTCCCTTCAGCCCCCCTGATAGTCACCAGTAACCCTCTACAGTTGAAAATATTGTAAAGAATAATTTCACTTCTCTGTATGTTTTCAAAATGAAAAGTAAAACTATAGCAAATGGCAATTATTGATGACCATATTCTGTATTAATGATATGGTGACACCAGAAATAAATGACTAAAGAATAAACAAAATTGCCAGGTAACTTAGAAATCTTATCTTAAAATGCCATGTTGACTTATAGATAAAATTATATATCAAGCCTCAAATAACAGTCTATTTAGAAAACAGTGCCAATAAGAAAAATGTGTGTCAAATTTCTAGAAAATAGTCAAAACCACCCAGAGTAATTTTATATATATCTCCAAAGTTTTCATTGCTAAATAATGATTAAATAACAAAGAAAACAGCAAATTAGCTAATGGTTAACAATCAAAAATTAAAATAAAGAGCAAGACATTAACTCTGATAAAAGTATTACTTTATAACAATTGTAATTTTAAATGCCAAAATCATATTAATACTTATCTCAAGAAATACAAATTAGTAAACTTAGTCAATAGTACCCTGAAAGATATCGAGATTATAGAAGATCTATTCTTCCTAAGAGTAATAAATAGATATGTTTATTTTGTTAATTATTAGCAAACCCTAAGGAATTTTTGCATTCTTTTCAATTTTATTTTAAATATTTCAGAGTATAAGTTAAGAAGGAGTATTGTCTTTGTATAAAATAAGCCTAAAACTCTATGGTTGAAAACAAGTCTTTAAAATTATTAAAGTAAATAAAGGTAAATATTACTGTATTAAGGAAGTATTATGCCATATTATTACTTCCCCTCTACTCCTATTTTAAATTATAAATGGAAAGGTTTCATATTATTTATTACCTGGTTAATATCAAGCTAATGTTCATGTAGAATGGTAACAAAATCTAAAATTTCAGGAATTTCAAGGACAAGAAAACTATCTCCATTATTACCATTAGTACTGTACTTTATTCTAGAAATTTGACCAAATGGTATTAAATAGCACCATGAAACCACTTAAATATTTGCAGGTAATATATGAAACTATCTTTCTATTATAAATAACTGTGAGAAGACATAGTTTCCAATTGAAAAGAATAATTGATGAATAAAGATCCCATAAAATTATTGCAAGTAAAAGAATTTCACTGTGTGAATACTCAACCTTTTTTAATTACTCCAAGAAATGAAAATCAAACTAAGATAAAAATCTTTCATATCAAACTGAAAAAATTTAAAGCAAATTCTTGGTATGATGAATGTGTGAAAGAATAGTACTCATGCAGACTGCTGGTGAATGTATAAAAGAAAACATAGGTTTGGTTGCACAAAACAAAACCAAATAAACAAACAAACAATAATTCACATGTATTTCCTTTAACCTAGCAATTCCATTTCAATTTTGGTGCATCATTTAAGTAAATACTTTGCAGCCATTAAAAGTGAGGATATATATTTATCTTATAGAATTCCAGTGATGTTCACAACTCATATATAAGTTTTTAAAAGTAGGTAATAAATCTATGTACAAAGAAAAAGAAAACCACTTCTGGGTTCTCCTCTGGGAAGAGGATGTTTCAAGCTACAAAGTTTTCATTATTAAATAACAAAATAAAAAGAACAACAAATTTACTAAGGTTAAAGAGAGACAAAAAATATCTTTGGTTTCTAGGTTCTAGATTTAATAGAAAAACAATTAAGGAAGAAGTGGGTATCCTAGGGACCCCAGGGAGCTCCATTATGTAGAACAGACTCAGAATGTCTTATGTACTTCACACTGGGAATATCATCTGAGAAACAAGTCAACATACCAGAACAGTAATATTTAGGCATCAATTTTGGAGAGTGTATAAGGTAACGGAGTTCCAACTAAAGTGCAAATTTGGTTGAAATATACTATTGAATTTCTACAGGAGTAGGAGTTAACACATAAAAGGAAGAAAAAAGAAGTCTGTCAAAAAATCGAGATGCATGGAACTGGAAAATGTTCTTATTGCCAAGGTAACTTAAATCTTAAGAGAAGAAGAATGTCTAGCTTGCATCTAGGACAGTAAAGAACCACAGACCTGTGCAGGTCAAATTTGTAATATATAAGACCATATCAGAGAAGGAATTTGCTTAAATTTAGGAGTACTCATTATGGGAATCAGTTGAAAAGAACACAGTACATCAAGCCTGTTCCAAATAAGGAAAAGCTGGGTGTAATTGTATAGAATAATTTGGATCCTCCCACTGGTCAAAGAAGAGCTCCCTAGCCACTTCCAATTTTCAAGAAAACTGTGACAGGAAGAGAATGTGGTTATTCACGTCAAGCAGCAGGAGAAACACCTGTGGATGAAAACATACAAACAAACAAAAACAATTCTAAGGAAAGTAACCTCACAAGAAAGTATGATCTGGTCATAAATTCCTAACTGGACAGGTCATGGCGCTTAGTCATGCCCCAGGCATGCAACTTCTTTACTAAAGGCTTATTTTTGCTTAAGCAAACCGTGTCCATTGTTTCTGTGCATCTGGTTTAACACACCTTTGACATGCCTCTTTCCAGACCCTTTTTCTAAAACAAAATGACTCTCAAGGAGCAAATAACCTTAAGTAATCTACAATCCAATTCCCACCTTACTTTCCCCCACCTTCATGTAATCTTCTTTACATTCTTTCCTTAATTTAAAATAAATAAAAGAAACTGCAAAACTTTTATTCTCTGGGGCATTTGAGATCCTGTTTCCCCAGCAAGTATATGTTGTCAGATTGGCTCAAATACATTCTTATAAATATTCCGTACAGGTTGGGAGGTTTCTTTAAGCGACACCTAAAATATTTGTAATGAAGACAAAGATCATTCTATATTTATCCTACTAGCATCGAGCTCTTATTTTTACCATAAAGGCTTTTAAAAATGACAGTGTTAAAAGTGTCAAAATGACAGGCGAAGAAAATTAACTAAAAAAATCAAACTTGTATCCATCACTAAAATATCATAAACACAAATTACATGGTAATTGCAGAAAGGCTGTGGCTTGAAAACATGCATTGGAATTATTCCCAGATTATTAAATCTTTGGGGAATTTCAGATAATAGCATTGGAATCAAATTTAAATCATACAGGAACCCACCCAAGTACATGTCCTTACCGTGTGATGGCATCACCTCCTTACTGCAGGCGTTAGTGCTCTCTGCATGAGAAGGTAGACCAGATAAATTCCTTGCAATCTCCTGAATGGTAGTTCACACTTGAAATTTACATGTTCCTTTCCACACAAGCTCTCTTCATTAATATAATTTAATGGGTTAGAAAAGTAGTTCTCAGAGTGTGGCTCATGGCCCAGCAGCACCAGCACCACCCACCCTACTGAGCCCTAGAACAACTGAGTGAGGAGCCCTGGGAATAGGACAACCATCTATTTCAACAAGACCTCCAGGTGATTGTCATTGGTACTAAAGGTTGTGATGCTCCAGGGTAGACACCCAGAGACCACCATTTTTATTGTAAAAGTAAAAATCCCCCCGAACATGACAGGGATCAATGATGAGATGAGTATGCCTCTTAAAGGCATGATAACACCTTACGAATCTTTATAGGAAACATGTAAACTCATAAATGCAGAAAGAGAAACCAGATTGAGGGGGAAAAAAGAGAGGGATTAGAACAGAAATCAGGTGAAATGGGAACAAGGAGAAAGAGATAAAACAAATGAAAGGAAAAGAAACCAGGTGGAAGAAGGGAGACTGAATAGAGTGGAACAATCCAGAAAAAGGTAGAGAGAACTGATGGAGAGGGAGAAACCAGGTAGAGGGAGAGAAAGGGGTTGGGAGAAAAGACGAAGAGAAGCATCAGTGTTAAAGTACACCCAAATATTCTGCTTTAAGTGTTATTAACTCGGCATCATTGGGAAAAATTGAAATTGATCAGTTGTTTTATATTTTATTGTGTGAAGAGTTTAGAAGTACAACTGAATACTTTGAAATGTGGAAACTCAGAGTTTTTTCCCATTCCAGGGAAAGAGATCTTATAGAAAATACCAGCTTTCCTGATAGTAGAGGTTGGCATATCTTTTTTATTCTTTTTCTTTTATTGTTCAATTACTGTTGTCCCCATTTGTCCCCTGCTACTCTCCCCTTCCCAGCCCACCCCCCCAACATTCAATCCTACCCTGGCCCCCGCATTGTCCTTGTCCATGGGTCCTGTATATATGTTTAGGCTGGTATATCTTAAATTGGGAAGTGAGTTGCACCAATTTTCTGTTATAAACCAATGGTAAGTATTGTGTATGTGTGTGGCTTAACCATATGAAAAGTGTATATATAGCACATATTTAATGATCATATAATGTATAACCAAAAAACAGTGTTGATATATAAAATGATAGATTGCTCACTGATTATATGTGCATACATATATTTAAGCATATGTACATATAGTCCATGCAAACATCAAATAACTTTTTTCTATTACAAATGTTATTAAGAAGAGTTAAATTTAATGTATAATTAATGTATAATGTCCATTTTATGTATAACTGATTCTTAATGTCATATTTTCACAGAATTAGGAAGGAGATACTATGTAATAAAAACAGGCATGTATGTATATATATTTTTTTCTAAGGCAGTTACCTATATTTCAACAATTCTAGCACTTTTATACTGTTTTATTCTTACTAAAACCATGTTTGAAATGTAAAATATGATGTAATGATACCAGCTTTTTAGCAAGCTTACCAAAATGTATGCACTTAAATATATTTT
Source organism: Mormoops blainvillei (assembly GCA_004026545.1). Taxonomy (NCBI): domain Eukaryota; kingdom Metazoa; phylum Chordata; class Mammalia; order Chiroptera; family Mormoopidae; genus Mormoops; species Mormoops blainvillei. The sequence goes on along the minus strand of PVJD01005322.1, from coordinate 21,001 downwards.
CATCTTTAAAAAGCTAATCTGGATGGCCATATGTTTATTCCAATGATATCGTCATTTCCATTTTTGGAACTTATCTTTTTAAATTGCCTCCAAAACCTCCAGCATATTACTTTAAATATCAAATAGGAAAAATAAGTTTCACTTTAAGATGAAAATCCAAATAACTTTTCTAGTTGGGTCAGCTCAATAAAATGAAATATCAAACTTTTAAAAAAGTCTTTTACTGAAAGTTAGGTGTGATTTAAAAATGACAATGATAATTTCTTCCTGCATGGCCTCTGTGCTGCTTTTTAAAGGCAATTATAATAAGGAAGTTTTGAAATTATTATGAACAATCACTTCAATGTAAGACCAAGCATAAAATTGCAAGTAACAGAAATTTGAATGGTTAATTTCTTATATTTTTATATCAAAAGCTGCTTTATTACTACATAGACACTGTGAATCTCATTTATGACTTTAGAGAGGATATAGTATGTTTGTTATCTTATGTTTTCTTTTTAACTTTATTAATGCTGGGGTATAAAAGTGACCTAGAAAATACTGAAACCAAGTTTTATTTTCAAACTAAGAAAAAACTGGCTCTCGATGTGCTTAGGCAGCCAAAGAGGAGGTTGAAGGGCAGTACTGAAGCTGTTTAGGCAAAATTATTGGGAGGTTATGACAGCCTGTGTTCTCTTCAGACCTTTGACATACACATCATATTCTTAATGGTAGAGCCTGCCCTCATTAGCCTCATTTTCATGAGCCAAGGCTCTCTAGTCAGCAATGTAATTGTCCAAAGAAGCAATTCTATTACTCCAAGTGAAGGTATTTTTACTTTGCCAAATGAGAAAGTAGACTATAATGCCAATCATTAGGCACATATGAGATGTTAAATATATTATTATTTCTACTAGATAATTTGATTTCTCAAGAAATACTTGCCTCTAAATCCAGGGACACGTGTGCAGAAGAAATGGCCACTTAAAATACTAGTTGCTCCATTTTTGCAGGGCATAGATTTACGATCTTCAGTTTCTATTTTACAGATTTTTCTTTTATATATTTGCAGACAGATACAGTTACAGCTGTGCAAATGGACCTAGCAGAGCCCGTGTGATGATGTACTCTGGTTTCCAAAGCAATCTGCAGCATAGAGCGTACAGAATCTGTCCAAGTACCCGAGAGAACAGCTGCATCTGAAACATGCAGAGAGGAAAAACCCAATTAGTCTTATAAGTTAACATCTTAAAAATATTTATCACATATTTACTCAAATACATAGGATAAGAAATATAATAAAGATGGCTGTGGGGTGTTCTTTTATAACAGACTCGTAAAAGTGCCCATATTTAACAAAACTTAATTTTGCTTATTGTGCAGAATAATGATTGAAAAGAACTTTTGCTATGGACAGACCTAGATTCAAGTACAGGTTCTGCCACTTAATTGCTGTATAACCTAGAATAGTATTGTATTATTAAACCTGCTGAGGCTAAATGACAGGATGTGTGTGTGTTTCAGGATTTTTGCAAAAAATATGCAGTAAGGTTTTATAGCGAGTGTTTTGAAAACTAGCTTTTTTTTAAATAATAAAAGTGCTGATATTAAGCTTTAGATCACCAAGGCATCTGCTTCACTGTCCTTTATTTTTAATAAACACGTTGCCAGCTGCATCGCCAGATGAAGAATCAGGCTGCACAACCCATGAAGTTCCTCTTTTTAGAAAGCACTCGTTAACCTAGATAACTGACCTTCTATGTCAACCTGTTTTTCCCTTCAGGCTGTTGAATTCCTCCCCTTACCTTTTACATCCACAAGAAGAATGAAGATGTGAAAACTTAGGCACCCCACCCTACCCTCAACCCCAACAATGGCCGAATTCCAGGTCTGCTCTATATGTCTTTACCCAGGATGCTATTGACCTTGCCAGTGGCCCAGCGTGCCATGTATTTTCCAGAATTTGAGGTGATAAAATTGTTTTTTCAAATTCCCCTAGTGGTTGTCACCAAGGTTCATTTCACAATCATAATAAGAGCCACAAGGCCAGCTCCACTGCCACATGGTCTCTGGTGGGGAAGACGTGGGTCCCCCATTAGTACTATGAGCCCAAATGACAGCCCCAGGCATTGCTAGTGGAAAGGCGAGTGCCCAGGTATTCCTAGGCAATAACATCATTGTCCATAGATAGAGACCTGCACAAAGCAAGTTTCAAATACCTACTCTCATGCCTAAGAAAAAAAGCCTTCAATTAATAATGGGTTCTATTGGTAGTATTTATTCAGTCACTTCTATATTTATCCCATGAATATGTATTTGCATTTTGTTTTATTTTTTAGATTTTATTTATTTTTAGAGAGAGGGGAAGGGAGAAAGAGAGAGAGAGAAAGAAACATCAGTGTGTGGTTGCCTTTTGCATGCCCCCAATTGGGGACCTGGTCTGCAACCCAGGCATGTGCCCTGACTAGGAACCGAACAGGCAACCCTGTGGTTCACAGACCAGTACTCAATCCATTTAGCCACATCAGCCAGGGCTGAATTTTTATTTTTATTCTTTTTATTTTTTAAATATATTTTATTGATTATACTATTATAGTTGTCCCATTTTTTTCTCCCCTCCTCCCTACAGCCCCCCTGACCAGCATTTCCTGCCTTAGTTCATGTCCATGGGTCATACATGTAAGTTCTTTGTTTCTCCCTTTCCTATACTATTCTTAACCTCCCTCTGTCTATTTTGTGCCTAGCATTTATGCTTATTCCCTGTACCTTTTCCCCCATTCTCCATACTCCCCCTCCCTGCTGCTAGCCCTCCATGTGATCTCCATTTCTGTAATTCTGTTCCTGTCTAGCTATTTGCTTAGTTTGCTTTTGTTTTTGCATTTTTAGGTTCAGTTGTTGATAGCTATGAATTTGTTGCCATTTTATTGTTCATATTTTTGATCATCTTTTTCTTATACAAGTCCCTTTAACATTTCATGTAATAAGGGCTTGGTGACGATGACCTCCTTAAACCTTATTGTATCTGGGAAGCACTTTATCTGCCCTTCCATTCTAAATGATAGCTTTGCTGGATAGAGTATTCTTGGATGTAGGTCCTTGCCTTTCATGACTTTGAATGCTTCTTTCCAGACCCTTCTTGTCTGGAAGTTTTCTGTTGAGAAATCAGCTGATAATCTTATGGGAACTCCTTTGTAGGTAACTCTCTCCTTTTCTCTTGCTGCTTTTAAAATTCTCTCATCTTTAATCTTGGCTAATGTAATCATGATGTGCCTTGGTGTGTGCTTCCTTGGGTCCAACTTCTTTGGGACTCTCTGAGCTTCCTGGACTTCCTGGAAGTCTATTTCCTTTGACAGATTGGGGATGTTCTTCATTATTTTTTCAATGACATTTCAATTTTTTGCTCTTCCTCTTCTCCTTCTGGCACCCTATGATTCAGATGTTGGAGTGTTTAAAGCTGTCCCAGAGGTTCCTCAGCCTCTCCTCATTTTTTTGAATTCTTGTTTCTTCATTCTGTTCTAGTTGAATGTTTATTTCTTCTTTCTGCTCCAAATCATTGATTTAAGTCCAGGTTTCCTTCCTTTCGCTGTTGGTTCCCTATATGTTTTTCTTTATTTCACTTTGCATAGCCTTGACTTTTTCCTTTATTTTGTGACCATACTCCACCAATTCTGTGAGCCTCCAGATTACCAGTGCTTTGAACTCTGCATCTGTCAGGCTGGCTATCTCTTCATCACTTAGTTCTATTTCTGGAGTTTTGATCTGTTCTTTCATTTGGGCCATATTTCTTTGTCTTGGCACTCCTGTTACATTCTAAGGGGTGGAGCCTTAAGTATTCACCAGGGTGGGGCAACCCACTTCTCTGCATTGTGGCCCTGTATGTGGGGGAGGGGTCAGAGAGGGGAAAATGCCGCTTGCTCAGTTCTCGCCCTGCTTTCAGTCACTTCCCTTGCTACCCACAAGCAAATTGGGCCTTTTGGTGCTGTTCCTCCTGGCTCTTCTGCACACAAATTGGGACCACCTGGTCTGCAAACTGTAGCCTTGCCATGTGTCCTCTTTGTTCAGGCTGCCATTCTTCACCCCTCCTACCTGCCTGAATGAATGTTTCTTTTTTAACTCCTTGGTTGTCAGACTTCTATACAGTTTGATTTTCTGGCAGTTCTGGTTGTTATTTTTTGTTTTTAAATTTGTTTTCATCCTTGTTTTGGTTGTGGGAGGAGACAAAGTGTATCTACCTATGCCTTTGTCTTGGCCAGAAGTAGAATTTTTAAATACATCTCTCCCTGAGTACATGAGCACAATCTATAGATTCATTTATTTTTAATTTTTAGGTATTGATTTCAATGAATTTTAAGATCCCGATGAAACTTTGCTTCAATAAACACAAAATTAATTCCTATACTAATTTTAATTTAGCCACTATTTTCTAATATTTTTTGTACTTTTCTCTATTATAAAATATTTTTTAAAGATAGGCTATTTCATGTAAATGTATTTGAAATAGCTGCAGATTTGAAGGTGATAGCCAGACTAGCTATCAACAAAAGAGGAATATTTTTCTGGAGTTAGGAAGGCACTGGTTTTTAATCTATGTTTTATTCAATTTGTACAGACATATGTTCAGCACCTCAGTTATTTATTAAATACATTGAACAGACATCTTGGGTCTTTTCTATGTTGTAGGAAGCACCTCTAGGTAATGTGGATTATGAATCATTTTAATTTGATTGTACATTATATAATATAGCCATATTTATTCCTTTCAATATTGCATGTACATATCAATAAAACATAAGAAAAACAAATAATAAGGTGAGAAAAAAACTAAATCATAGTGATAATCTTTGGTCTAAAGTAATTTTTAAGTATCCTTTGCCAACTATTCAAAGGGCACTTAAGATAATTATATAAACATGTCAATGAATTGAGAAGAGCAATGTCAAATCACTTTGCATGTTATTATTAATGAAAATTAACCTACTGAACCTAAGTCTTTACACTCATAAATTTATATGATGGTAGGTGTTTGGAGACAGCTAGAATGTTAAAGGTCTATTAGTTCAAACCTTTCTTCTTGTATTTAGGAAAAATTTGGCCATTTAATGAAATTTGCCAAGGGTCATTGAGATTGTTAATGGCAGGCAGTACAGTTAATACTTTCATATATTCAAAGCACTGGCCTTGAAGAGGGAAACTTGGTTCTAATTCTTCTCTAACTTATTTCATAAATAAATTTCTCTATGTCCTAGTTTTCTCATTAAAAAATTATTAGTACTACATTTATTTCACGGAAGAAGATAAAATTTATTCATTACTAAGGAGGTAATGGTGACCAGCCATATCAAATGTGCATATGTTTACCTGAAATAAAATTACAGAATATAGTTACTTCCCTTCAGTGAGTTACCTCTCATTTGCTCTGTTCCACCCCCCCCAAAACAAAACAAAACAAAACAAAAAACCTAGGTAAAGTCTAAACCATTGTTAAGTAGTATATAATTCTGCCCATGTCATACCCTGTTTAACCATATTTTCTAGAATAATTATTAATAGTGTTCATGCACTTTAAGAGCACTTGGGTTGGAATGGTAAACTACACAGTACCCCACATATATTACTAAGGTAATTATGTAGCTATGTGCCTCAACCACCAATTTAGTCATAATGCTAGTTGTTATTCCATAAATATAAAAAGAAAATAAAGGCTTTCCTAAATGGACAAGATGTCCTGTGTGAGAATAAAAAAGGCCTATCATTTAATTCTTCCCTAATTAATCTCTAATTTAATGAAAGCTCAATAAACCAGGAAGTAATACAGTGATAAGGAAATATATGAAAATGGTAAAAGAGTAGGAACCTTGTAGATAGTGAGGAGTGGCCATTTTGGAATATATTTTAAAAAAACAATTTGTAATATTTACTAATAGATTAATTGTAAGAGGTAGGAAAGGAAAGTAATTTAGAATGACTGCTTCCTTTTAGGTTTTAGCAGTTTGGAACTCTAGGACCTTTACTATGAGAAAGATTTGGTAGGAGAAAATTTTCAGAAGAACTAAGAATCTGCATTTAGCTATAACAAATTTGAGAAACTTATTATACATATAAATCCATAAGTCTACTAATCAGTTGGAAATATAAGTTAGTATCAGTATCTGGGTAACAGGCCCAGAAGGGACAAGCAAGTTGCTTATATCTGCATGCCCTCAAAACTTCAGTCTTTAATTCCTTAGCATCTCAAAAAAACAAAACAAAACAAAAAACAAATTAGATCAATATTTTCCATTTATAATATTTTTTTGGTTTTTTTGGCACTCTCTTTACTTCATATGATAGAATTTATAGTCATAGCCTAACTATACATGAAATATTTTGAAACATCAAGATAATGACCTAACTCTAATATAAGAAGATATAAAAAGATACTAATTTGTTATTGAATGCATTTATACATAAAAATACATCCTTTGTAGAAATGACCGAACTAGAAGACACGTGCATGTGCTTAGCCCTTTGCATTCATACACAGAATTGTCATGGGTATGATACCTATAACAGAGGCTTATGATAATAGTTATTAGAAATTCAGGTAGGATGACATGATTTCTAATATAGTTAACAAAGTCTAATAAATTTCCGAATAAAATATATTTCCTTGATTAATGAAAGCTTCATTTCTAGTTAATCCAATGATTATTAAATTTTTGTAAGAGTACTTTGTGTCAGTACATAAAATGAAGTTCTTGGCTCAGGTATTTATAAAGAGATTTTATATTTATATTGTATTCATGTATGTTGGAACTTTTTGAATCAAACAAACCTTGTAACACTTTTTTTTGATCATTGAACCATCCTGTGCATTGAAAAGTTTATAGCATACAACATCTACCACTCACCTGCTAAATGCTAGCTGTTTCAGTCAGTTCTACTGATTAAAATAGCACTAGAAATTTCCAAATTGTCCCCAAGATGCAAGAACATCCCTTGGAAAGCCATTAATCTAAAATAAATCTCTCTGGTTTACTAAAGCACTCACCACTTTTTACCCAATTATGTACTAGTATGTCAAGTACTTTTTTTCATCATAACTAGTAATATTCATGTAAATGCTGATATACAGGGCCTGGCACAAATAATGCCCCTGTTTTGTTTTGTTTTTTTGCAAAATGTTTTATTACAAAATCATAAGCATGCAATTCTGTGACATAAAACTACCACACTCAAGTACAACATATGACATTTTAGATTAAATGTTTAAATTAAAATTCTAAATTATTACACCCATATTATTACCCTACCAATCACACTCAGCAGGTCTTAATTCTGCCCAACCCTGTGCATGTGTATATGGGTACCCAGTGCTAAGATAAAGTGCTATTTAATTGAAAGCAATTCAGTGACAAGGATGTTAATTTTGTAAAAAACCAAAAACTGAAAAACAAAATGTCAAGAAAGTTATAGTGATTTGCATACAGGGTGTGATAAAAGTAGGTTTACAGTTGCGAATACATGAGACAGTTTTTTGTATTACTGTTTATTAATTATTATATTATTTTCCATATGAACAACTATAAACCTACTTTTGTCCCACCCTGTATATTATTAAAAATGTTCAAATATTTTTATAAATTCATAGAACATTTAGATTGAGAAAATAAATTGGACTAAAAGACTTAATGAATGTATTGTTATCTTCATTATTAAATAAATCAATTTGAATTGTACTTTAGTTTGAAACAAGTGAATGATGTAATTGAAAGGCAGAACAGAAATGTATTAGGTAAAAGTCTAAGTTGAAAATATGGTCTCATATTTAAATACTGCTATTTAATTTTTTATCATCTATATTTTTAATGGAAAATATTCTAGGGAGAGAAGAAATTAAACATATTTCTCTATTTTTTACCCTAAATCTTAATATAATAATCTATATGCCTTATATGCAGTAGATGCACCATTAATATTGTTTGACTATATAATCATCAAATTTATTTCAAAATTGGGCTATGCTCTGAGAAAGGTCATCTTAAAGGTTCTGAATAAACAGCTTCATGACATTTCAAGTTAAAGAAGATAATTTGAAAAGCAATGCAAAAAGGTTAGGCCTATAAAAAGCTATTTAGATAATATCAAGTAAAGTAAAAATCTGGCCCAGGTACACAAAATCATATAACATGCATAAAATTTTTGTTTGATATATGAATTTGAAGTATTAAAAACTCATGGAGCCTGAAGCTATAATATAGTCAAAGCTTCACTTTATATGCATAATCCATGTATTGGTTTATACCCAAAAGAATATAAAGAGATACATGAGATATAATTATGAATATATTAGCTAAATTTCAACTCATACTATAGTGTGAGTTGAAAATTGATTTCATAAATCTGCTTCTTTTAATGAGGTTTATTATAATTAATTTTCAGCATGTATATGGACATTACAATATCTATTTTAGAATTATTTAAATGGATTAAGACATCTATATTGCTTTACTATAAAACTAAAGGAAGAAAGGTTATTTAAGTTTTCCATGGCAAAATAAAGAAGAAAATCATACATCAGTACATGAAAATGCAACAGAAAAAGGGGATCCAGACACTAGAAAAATTGTCACTTAGTAGTATTAAGACCATCCAAAACCAAAAATACATGCATCATACATACACAGTTGAATTTCCTTTTTTTTTTCCTCAAAGGAAAATGTAACACAAAACTTTTGCTGGGAAGGCATGAAAATTTGCATGGCACATCTAAAATTTAAAATATAAACAAAACAAGAAATTCAGCTTCTTAATAAAAATGGCACTAACATCATGGCAGAAATTATAATAGTCTTAGAAATTAATAATCATTAGAATTGCTGGTTCAGAAATAATTTAAGAAAACTCTGATCAAAATACATGTATATTATATTTCTGTGACAAATTCACATAAAGCTGTATTTATACAATCCTCCCAACTCTACAGAAATAAGTTTTGAAACTATGCCTGATTTTATCATGGAATTTTAGATTTTACACTTTGACACAAACCTTTTATTTATAAATGAAAAATAGTGTTTTGGTTATATTTAGCATTACATGGAAAATGCAAAAGTACTAAAATAGCACATAAAACAAACAGGTTTAATTTAAAGATTCCAGAAAGTAAGTCATAAAATTCATTGCTATAATACAAACTACTTGTATGTTTGTGAAGTAAAAATAACAGTCATTTTAGTAATTTAAAAAGATATTTGCATTCTAAATAAAATGAAATAACCATGAGATGTGTTCTGTGGAAAATATTAATTTACTGATGGATGGTACATTACAAAGAGACAGGAATCAGATCCCATTTCTACATTTTTCAGTTAGTAGGTATTCAATAAATAAGTGATAAATGTGTGAATGAATGGATTTTATTTTTTTTTATATTTCTAGTAGTAAGTAGGAATTGGTGACTTGAGCATAAATTGAAAGCTTCATAAATAGATTGGACACACAAAAATTTCACAGTCTAGCGTTGAGAAGTTACGATTCCATACTTACCAAAAACTATCCTGTCTGGCGTGAAAAGACGGTTGGGGAAATCTTCCCCCGCAACACACACACACTTTATAGTTATCCAAATTCTTCAGAAATCTTTTGACCATTTCAGGGCAGATATGCGGTAATAGGACTCAAACCTTTGTAAAATGCTTTATTTACATTATGTACCTTAAGCTACAATTATAGAAAGTACACTGCAATAGAAAAATGTTTATGCTGTCATGAATGGTAGGCGCTCCTTCTTTCTTTCTGCTGTGTAGTATTCCATTGTGTAAATGTACCACTGTTTTTTGATCCACTCATTTACTGATGGGCATCTAAGTTTCTACCAACACATGGCTATTGTAAATTGTGCTGCTATGAACATTGGGGTACATAGGTTCTTCTGAATTTGTGTTTCTGGATTTTCAGGGTCAGCGAAATAAGGCAGGAGGTAAAAGACAAATACCATATGATTTCACCTATAAGTGGAGACTAATCAACAGAACAAACAAGCAAGTTATATGAAACTGGAGACACTGAAGTGAAGAGCAAACTGA